>PVIU01034518.1:0-11270 GCA_004026605.1 Ondatra zibethicus | reverse complement strand
CCACAGAAACAAAAAATTGTAGTAACCACCTGTGTCTTATCAGATCACCATGGAATAAAGTTAGAATGTAACAACAATTCCACCCCCAGAAATCCTACAAACTCATGGAAACTTAACAGTCAACTACTGAACCACTCCTGGGTCAAGGAAGAAATAAAGAAAGAAATTAAAGTCTTCCTTGAATTCAACGAAAATAAAGACACAACATACTCCAAACTATGGGACACTATGAAAGCAGTGCTAAGAGGAAAGTTCATAGCACTTAGTGCCCACATAAAGAAAACAGAGAAAGCACACATCAGTGACTTAACAGCACACCTGAAAGCTCTAGAAAAAAAAAAGAAGCAGACTTACCCAGGAGGGTTAGAAGACTAGAAATAATCAAACTGAGGGCTGAAATCAACAAATAGAAACACAGAAAACAATCCAAAGAATCAATGAAACAATGAGCTGGTTCCTTGAGAAATTCAACAAAAGTCAGAGAGAGAACACTCAAATTAACAAGATCAGAAATGAAAAGGGGGACATAACAACAAACACTGTAGAAATTCAGAGAATCATTAGGTCTTACTACAAAAGCCTGTATGCCACAAGATTGGAAAATGTAAAAGAAATGGACAGTTTTTTAGATAATATCATATACCAAAATTAAATCAAGACCAGGTGAACAATTTAAATAGACCTATAAACTGCAAGGAAATAGAAGCTGTCATCAAAAACCTCCCAACCGAAAAAAGCCCTGAACCACATTGTTTTAATGCCGAATTCTACCAAAACTTCCAAGAAGAGCTAATACCTATACTCCTTAATATGTTTCACATAATAGAAACAGAAGAGTCTTTGCCAAACACCTTTTATGAAGCTACAGTTACCTTGATACCAAAACCACACAATGACACACCAAGAAAGAGAATTACAAACCAATCTCACTCATGCAAAAATTCTCAACAAAATACTGGCAAACTGATTCCAAGAACAAATAAAAAAAATATCCATTATGATCAAGTTGGCTTCATCCCAGAGGTGCAGGGCTGGTTCAACATATGAAAATCTATCAATGTAATCCATCATATAAATAAAGTGAATGAAAAAAAACATATGATCATTTCATTATATGCTGAGAAGCATTTGACAAAATTCAACACCCCTTTATGATAAAGGTCTTGGTGAGATTAGTGATACAAGGACCATATCTAAATATAATAAAGGCAATATACAGCAAGCCGACAGCTACCATCAAATTAAATGGAGAGAAACTCAAAGCAATTCCACTAAAATCAGGAACAAGACAAGTCTGTCCACTCTCTCCATATCTTTTCAATATAGTACTTGATGTTCTAGCAATAGCTATAAGACAGCATAGGAGATCAAGGGGATTCGAATTGGAAAGGAAGAAATCAAACTTTCGTTATTTGCTGACGATATGATAGTGTATATAAGTGACCCAAAAAACTCTACCAAAGAACTTCTACAACTGAGACATACCTTCAGTGATATGACAGGATACAAAGTCAACTCAAAAAAATCAGTAGCCCTCCTGTAAACAAAGGATAAAGAAGCAGAGAGTGAAATCAGAGAAACATCACCTTTCACAATAGCCACAAATAGCATAAAGTATGTTGGGGTTACACTAACCAAGGAAGTGAAAGATTTATTTGACAAAAACTTTAAGGCCTTGAAGAAAGAAATTGAAGAGGATACCAGAAAATGGAAGGAGCTCACAGGCCTTGGATTGGTAGGATCAATATAGTAAAAATGGCAATTCTACCAAAGGCAATCTATAGATTTAATGCAATCCCCATCAAAATGCCAACAAAATTCTTCATAGACCTTGAGAGAACAATAACTAACTTTATATGGAAAAACAAAAAGCTCAGGATAGCCAAAACAATCCTATACAATAAAGGAACTTCAGGAGACATTACCATCCCTGACTTCAAACACTATTACAGAGCTACAGAAATGAAAACTGTATTGGTACTGGCATAAAAACAGAGACGTTGACCAATGAATCGAATTGGAGACCCAGATATTAATTCACAAACCTATGAACACCTCATATTTGACAAAGAAGCTAAAATTATACAATGGAAGAAAGAAAGCATCTTTAACAAATGGTGCTGGCATAACTGGATGTCAACCTGTAGGAGAATGAAAATAGATCCATATCTATCACAATGCACAAAAATCAAGTCCAAATGTATTAAAGACCTCAATATAAATCGACCACACTGAACCTGATAGAAGAGAAATTGGGAAGTAGCCTGCAATACATGGGCACAGGAGACCACTTCCTATGTCTAACCCCAGTGGCATAGACAATAAGAGCAACAATGAATAAATGGGACCTCCTGAAACTGAGAAGGTTCTGTAAAGCAAAGGATACTGTCATTAAGACAAAAAAAGCATCCTACTGAATGGGAGAAGATCTTCTCCAACCGCACATGAAACAAAGGTCTGATCTCCAAACTATACAAAGAACTCAAGAAACTAGACATTAAAATTCTTAATAACCCAATTAAAAACTGGGGTAATGATCTCAACAGAGCATTCTCAACAGAAGAAGTTCAAATGGCGAAAGGATACTTAAGGTCTTGTTCAACTTCCTTAGCGATCAGGGAAATGCAAATCAAAACAACTTTGAGATACCATCTTACACCTGTCAGAATGGCTAAAATCAAAAACACCAGTGATAGCCTATGTTGGAGAGGATGTGAAGTAATGGGAACACTCATACATTGCTGGTGGGAATGCAAACTTGTGCAACCACTTTGGAAATCATTGTGGCCATTTCTCAGGAAATTGGGAATCAACCTACCTCAAGATCCGGCAATATCACTCTTTGGAAGATACCCAAGCGATGTCCAATCATACTACAAAAGCATTTGTTCAACTATGTTTACAGCAGCATTATTTGTAATAGCCAGAACCTGGAAACCACCTATGTGCCCCTCAATGGAAGAATGGATCAAGAAAGTGTGGAATATATACATATTAGAATACTACTCAGTGGTAAAAAACAATGACATCTTGAATTTTGCATGCAAATGGATGGAAATAGAAAACGCTATATTTAGTGAGATATCCCAAACCCTTAAAGATGAATATGGTATGTACTCACTCATTAGTGGACCCGAGCCATAAACCAAGGACATTAAGCCTATTGTTCACCAGCCTAGAGAAGACAAATAGCAAGGTGAACCTAAAGAAAGAAAATCATATATAGATCCTCCTGGAAATTGGAAGCAAATGAGATAGCTGGGCAAAAGTTGGGAGCACGGGGGCGGGGATAGGGGTGGTGGTCCACTTGTGGAAGGGGAGAGGGGGAAGGAGAAGGGAGAAGGGAAGGTCTGGGGAGAGCTTGGGGGAGTGGGAGGGTGGAGATTGGGGAAGGGCAGATATTTAGCAGGGAAGAAGATATCTACACTAAGGGAGCCATTTTAGTTTTGGAAAGAGACTTGGCTCTGGAGGGGATCCCAGGTGTCCACAGGGATGTCCCCTGCTAGGTCTTTAGGCAGCAGAGGAGAGGGTGCCTGAACTGGCCTTGTCCCATAGTCACATTGATGAATATCTTGATTATCACCATAGAAATTTCGTCTGATGGATGGAGATAGAGACAGAGACCCACATTCACACCAGAGCAATGGACTGAGCTCCCAAGGTCCAGTTGAAGAGCAGGAGGGAGAAGATCAGCAAGGAAGTCAAGACCCCGCGAGGGGTTGGTCCACCCACTTGGACAGTGTGCCTGATCTAATGGGAGCTCACCAAATCCAGCTGGACAGGGACTGAAGGAGCATGTGATTTACTGGACTCTCTAAATGTGGATGCCAATGGGAACGGACTGAGAAGCCATCGATAATGGCACTGGGACCTGTCTATTCTGCATATATTGGCTTTTTGGGACCCTAGTTTACTTGGATGCACACCTTCCTAGGCCGGGATGGAGGGGGGAGGGCCTTGGACTTCCCACAGGGCAGGATACCTTGCCCTCTCTTAAGGATGGAGGGGGAGGGAGGAGGGTTAGTGGGGAGCGGGAGGGGAACGGGGGAAGGGGAGAAAGTGTCAATTTTTGAAAGGAAAAATAAAAAAAAAATGAAAAGAAAAAATCTGCACAAATTGAAAGTGGCCTTGGCAGAGACCACACCTTCAGGAGATGGTATAACTACTTGTGATCATTGTGTCATTTTCCCGAAGTCTTCTGTGGAGTGTAGTGTGCAATGCTGCCAGGCTTGGCGTGAGTGAGGTCTAGCTGACTGTTTGACTAATGGTCCCATTTGCTCAAGGTAGTGAGGGCCATAGGTGAGTCCAAAAGTTGCTAATTGATGGGTTGGATCTCGTCATCCCTCAACATATTTGCTTATTTATGGAAAAATGAACACCAGAAGTAATGTTTATAAAGAAGGAATTTTTAAAATTATTATTAGCTATAATAGTGATTTTAGCATATTTTAATAGTGTTTTAAATTGCTTAACATCTGCCTAGTGCCCAGGAAGAGATGGGTCTCTTATTTGTCTGGATTCTCTGAGTGAATATTACTTTCCTATTTTTCCCAAGACATCAAATTTATTTAATATTCCTATAATTCTATATTGAGAAAACTATGAGTTATCTAACCTACTTCAAGTGAGCAAAGGCGAATACCTCAAGAAGGATTTGTTGCACGTGGAATAGTGATGGCAAAATGTACTTTAACAAGACCCTCCACTTTTCTCAGGGATGCTACTTTCTGCCCAACCAAATTTGGGGAAACTCCTTCACTAGAGAAACCTATTCTTTCCATCATCTATATTCAACAAAATGCTCCAATAGAGATGATAAATCTTGTCCAAGTTTCTTAGTGTAATGTACAAGGACATTCCAATGTAACAATCTCATTCCTCAAAGAAACTCACTGCTTCTGTGGCCAGGTCTAACTACTAGACAGGTTTCTACTCTAGTAGAGCAAAACTAATTTGCCAATTCTTCAAGCACATAAAGGATAGCTGTTAATATTCATCAAATCATAACATTTTCTTGGGTGTTAGTTCTTCACAAAAATCATATCCATTTGGCTACAAGTCTGACCTTTTCTCTCTCCTTGCCCCTCCACGCAGGAAGTCTTCATTTCCTGATGCCTGCTGCTAATATAGGAGGCATGTTGAAATGTTTATGCTAATTAGGCTCTGATTGGAATCTCAGAAACAAGTTAAAATGACAAGTTTTATTGCATTGATGAATTAATTATGACATAAAAATCACTGTTCTGCTGTTTGAAACCAGCCCCCTGATTTCTGCTGGAGACAGGCAAATTCTCTCATGTAAAAATCAGATTATTTTTTTTAAAAAAATTTAATCAGAAAAGAGTGGAAGTTTCACATATGGTTCTCAGGTAGAAGTCCTGGAAGGAGTGAAGAAAGGGCATTCTTTTGGGAAGAAGTCAATAATGGCAGCAAATTACGGAAGTGCACCCACATTTGTATGTGCATGCATGTATACAAATGGAAAAGGATGTTGTTAAGAGCAGTTGACTGGGGATAGCCAATGTCTGAACCCTGTATAGAAACTCAGTTTTTGTCTGGTGCCTGTGTGTCCTGCATAACATACTGATGAAGGCAGCTGTTGATCACAATGGGGAACCTGGACATATTCTAAGAAAATAAAAATTTCCCCTGAGGAGGCACATATGACTTCTGAAGGCAGAAAATGTGAAGTAACTTAGCTGTCTGCACAATTAGTCCTCTCATTGGAATCACTGAATTTCAGAAATCATTCCATGAGGAGCTTGTCCTGTTTTAAACAAGACATATATCAACTGTTAGGGTCACTTGGTTAGTTCGATAGTCTGAGATTTCTGAGCATCTTAAAGAAGGCAAGAAATTCACCCATGATCACCTGCTTATGGTGACATGAGATGTAAGATATATTGACCCATGTAGTTTATATTCTACTGTTTGATCCAATGAAAGAATGGATTATAATAATGAAAGAAAATGCTAATTTTAGGCTATTGAAAGACAAAGGCAATTAATGGCATGTAAGAGGCCAGAGACATCTTGAGACAGGATATTCACTGAGGGATGCACCAAAAACTTGCATGAATGATGTGGTTTGGATATAGTGTTGAGCCAGATGGAAAGGATATGATCACTGCTCAGCATTGTCAAATGTTCTTAAGTATTGTGGAATTTGCTCTTGTGGATGTTATCTTTGCAATGAAGTTTGTCTTTGCTCTAGGTCTCTTGTAATGAGTTTTGCTGTGATTTGATTGTTCAGGACTTTGAATGGCAGTGGCTAGACTCTCCCATAAGTTAGTGATTATACCCTCCCCATGCAACAGATTGGAGTGCCTTTCTGGGAGCCTGGCTTCTTTGGACATTCTATTTTCACCCTGAGGTTACTCCAGCAGCTGCAGGGGCCCCTGTGATTCCTCCTTTAGGAGGCCTTGCTCCAGTAACAAGTGCTCCATATGTCCTGGCCCAAGATATCACTCCAAGATAAGCCTTGGTGGATTCCAAATGACTTTTCTTAGCCTATATCTCTACTCATTTATGCCTTGGGACTACATGGTATCTTAGCATCTTAGCATCTTAGGTATGTCAAACCCTGTTGACTCCCCTTGGGAAGCCTTACCCTTTCTGAGGAGTGAATGGAGGGCTGGGTGGCAGGAAGGTGGGGAAGGCTGGAGGAGGGGTGGGAGGGGGAACTGTGATTGGTATGTAAAATGACAAAAAAAATCTTTTAAACAAAATTTAAAAGAAAAGAAGAAGGTATTTTTGGTGCAATAAAAAATAGTATTGGCCTGTGATTGGTAGAACTGAAAACTTTTCTGTGGATTGGTTCAATACCATCCTTCATTTGCACAGCACACTCTTGCACATAACCCTGCATGGGTGTATGATCAAGCTATTCAATCCAGTTTTTGAACAGAAAGCATTCATGTGCTTCTTCCTGGTTAACATTGAGCTTAAAATGAGGCCCTTTTTGCTGACCATTTTAAGAATACTTAATATCCTCTATTGCTTACTTGTGGCTTTTCTAAGGTGTATTGTGGACTGCACTGGTAACATAAAGAAAGAACATGTGGCGGTGGTGGGGTCAGCAGCTGAAGTGGGGTCAGCCAGACAGGTGGTGACAGAGACAGCAGCAGAAGTTACCACAGAATGCAAGCCACAGTGACTGGAAGGGTTCCAGGGAACTGCCAAATCCTAATAGCCAGGGACAATGACACCCAAGGACCAAGAGCTATGAAAAAATGGCTGCCATTAGGGGCAGAAGGTGTGACACTCAAAGTCTGGGAATTCTACCACTGTCTCTTTCCTGCTGTTATCAATTACACAATTACAATCCCTTCTATGAGTTGTAGGTCATTGATCTTCAGGTGTGGAGACACTGAGAATCACAGCCCAAAGGAAGATGCCTCTAAACTAAAAACACAGAGATATGTCTCTGATCTCCAGTGCTTGGAGAAGTAACCCTTTAATTCCCAGTATCTACAGCTACAGGGACTGTAACTCCATCCTGTAGGTTTTTGACCATCAAGGGCCTTGAACAATCCACATTGGGTCAGTTGCCCTATGTCTGTTTGTTTTCTGACAAATAGAGCAACTGAACACCATCAGTTGATGAAAACCACTTAAGGGAGTTCCCAAAGATTTCTGTTTTCAGGAGTTGTGTTACTGTGTTGACAAGTTTGGATGGAATTTTAAATGGGATCAGACCTTGTTGGAGAGATCTTTATGTAGTTGAGAATGCTATCCTGGGTGGGGCTGGATTTTACTACCCTATACCTGTCTTCCTTATTTGAAATTTCCTCCCTAGTCTTCATGACCTTCTTTGATGGTATAATTCTGCCATGATGCTTCAACAGACCCCAGCTAGGGTCTGTGTCATGCCCTTGAAATTTTGTGACTACGAGATAAATCTCTCTCTCTCTTTCTCTCTCTCTCTCTCTCTCTCTCTCTCTCTCTCTCTCTCTCTCTCTTTCATTGATCTATCCGGGATGTTTTTACAGTGAAGTGAGAGAATGCAGGCTAATCCTGAATTCAATACTGAGAAAGATTACGGCAGCTTCTATGAAGATTTCGAAGGAAAGCTCAAGAGGATAGGGAGCTTCTCTGAAGAGAGACCACAGAGTGAGCAAAACCCTGGAGGAGCTGTGGGACAGGAGTCTCAGCAAGGACATCAGAAGGGAGCTCACATTTGACCTAGTTTAACTTTGATCTCAGTTGACATTTTCGAATCTGGGCTTTTGAATTAGTTAAGTATTTTATACTACTGAGGAAAATGAAAAGATAGGAATCTTCGAGGCCCAAAGTAGAATGTGAATGTTTGGGTTTGGCTATTCTCACCAAGGGTTTATATGTTACCACTTAATTCCCATTGTGAGATTTTAGGGAGAGGGAAGCTTAATCTGTCTAACTATATGTTTAGAAGTGAGATCTTTGGGAAGAGAATAGCATTAAAATAGGTCTTCAGAGTGGAAATCTTGGACTTAATGATAGGGCCTTCGCAAAAAAAAAAAAAGTGATAGAAAGAACAGAGGGCACACACAGACTTGTGGTCTCTATCTTGCCATATCTTGTCCTGTGTCATCTCAGAACTCTGACAACAAGTGGTATATCAGTAATGTAGACCCTTTGACCTCTGAAAATATGAACCAGATAATCCTTTGTTTTCATAATGTTATTGGGTATTTTGAAACCATAACACAAGAACAGAAATAATACAAAACAAAACTTTATTGCTTTTGCCTTTTCTGGTTACTGTGTTAATGTTTAAAATAAGCTTTAAAAATGTTACTAATAAATAAATTCATAATTTTGTGTTCACCAGTCATGCTCCTCACTTTGATAAATCAGTGTTACAAACACATTTCTGTTAACAATACTTCTGGTTAGGCTAGACCCCGTATAAGCAGTAATTGTTGATGCTGGATGTCCCAACAGTGCTAGTCTTGAGTCAATTAGTTTTTCTTTCTTCATAGAGAAAATTGCCAGATTTGAAACTATTTAATCCAAATAAACATATGCTTTAGGAGTTGGGTGCATAAGCCACTAAACTTTTTGCTGGTTCAAGTACAAAGACGAGTAAGTCTTAGAACTTGTTTTCAATGGATTGATTATGAACTTGTATAAACAATTGTGTAATTGTTACAGAGCAGAATAATGTCTGCTTTATAGGAAAAGAATACACAATAGACTGGGGAAACTTCCAACTAAGAAATCTTTAGTGGGCAGGTGTCATGAGCCACACCAAGTTGGGCTGCCATATGTATTGGGCCACCTTTTTAGGGTGACTTCTGCCATGGTCCTAGCTACAGTGGATTTGTACATTTCAGGGTAGGGGCATGAGGATTAGAAATGCTAAGTAGAAGGAACAGAGATAAGAAGGAATCACAGAGACCCAGGATAGTAATGGGAGGGCAACTCAGTGAATACTGAATACTGAATTCAACCATGTTCATTTTCCATAGACTTTTATACCCCAATACAAAAGGGGTAATGAAAGGAAGGGAAAAGACTTCTTTAATATGACACAAAGGACAACCAGAACAGTTATTTGCCCCAATACTTGAGAAAAGCATTCTGTTGTTTAGGCAGTGAAGCTAGCCTAAAGTATCTTGAAAGCAGCCACTCCCTAGGTCAAATACCCTATTTCAAAAGAAGGAGCAGAAGTATGTTGAATTCTCTGACCTTTGTTCAGAGTGGAGTGGATCTACCACCATGAGCCATCTAAAAGTCTAAAGCACCAAGTAATAAAACCCTAGGTCAGGGTGTGCAGCCACAGCTGTTGTCAACAACTTTGAGCCAGCTGAAACTCTCTGATTTTCAGATAAAGTGGAATAGGCCCAATCTCCACAGGCAGGATTGTCTGTAGACCTACTTGAAGCTCTGTGCCTTATTAAAAATTTAGGATTAGGTAAATGTTTTGGTTGAAGAATAGGGAATGACCACCATTCTAAGACATGGAAATAGCAAAGGAAAGAATCTGTATGTAAGAAAAAATAGAAAGTCCACATGACTAGACAAGTATATCATACCGTTTGCAAAGTCTACACACTTGTGCACACATAAACAAGACAGATGCATTTATATCTTCTGTATAAGTTTATCATTGTCTTAAATTGCCACAAATACACTACTGGTGGTCAGAGGAGGACAATTTTTTGTGTAATGGGCAATTATCATCCAGATTGAGAATGTGTTCAGCTCGCTTTCACTATAATAGCTCCTTCCTTGCCCCACTGTGAAACAGTCATATCCTGGGGCTGTAACTCAGTGGTAGCTAATGGAAGAGAGGCTCATATTGCCTCTGCAACATGTCCTGAGGTAGCCATGCTATCTTCATTATTTAAAAGGGGTGGATAAATTTAGCAAGGACCTATAATTTAAGTGACTGGCAATTTGCTAACTGTTTAAGTGTATTTGGCAGAAAGCATATTTGTTTTCTGGCTGCAGACTGCAATAGAGCCTTTGTAATTCACACCAAATTTGGAACCTATTCAGAAACACTTAGTTAAATTAATGAGATATTACCTATGTCTGTTTTTCAGGCACTTCCTTCGTGCTACCCAGTAGAAGTTATTTTTCTCAGACTTTGTTAACTCAGAACCCAGCTCAGGGACACATTTTTTTTTTTTAATCAGTAAAACTGGCCCAAGATTCCTCCAAGGCACTTATTTTGACATCTTTATAAAATGTACTCTGGTTATTTTTTGTTTTTATGATGGAATCATGTGCTTAACTAATGAGTGCCAAAATTGTCATGTCATTGATATACACTTATGCTCATTTCTGGCTTGCTTTGTATTCTCTTATTATGCACATGGAAGCTCAATAGATATCTCCTGACATGTTATACTATTCAGAGCAGTTATATAATGAGTGCCTAGGAGTGCAGGTCTTTATTTTTGGGGCAAATTGCATATATTTCTTCTATAAAGCAGAATTCTTCTTTTAAGCACTTAGTGACTATATCTTACTCAGTTATGTCTACAAATGCCAGCTGATGAAAATGCTGTCTTTCAGTTCATCCCTCCATATAAATCAAATCTTCAACAATATTTTACTTGAAATTTCAATATGTAACTAATTTCTTCAAACCACTCAAAAGTATAAATAGGATGTTGTAGTATAGAAGCAATATTATTTAATGGTCATTTCATTCACCATTGAGATATTCTTTAAGGTTATTGTAACAAACGAATCCTTTGAGGAGAATATTTTGCATTAAGCTTATTCTTATAAAGTGTCTTATAAAGAAGAATGTCCCTACCCCAGTGTTTGACACA
>PVIU01034517.1:0-11254 GCA_004026605.1 Ondatra zibethicus | reverse complement strand
ATATGTGTAGAAAGCAACTAGATTATAGCACAATCTGACTACATTAGTCACACACACACACACACACACACACACACACACACACATACAGTATTAGTTGAATATACTTACAGAAAGTCACTTGTTAGTTTTGAGTATGCACGTATCCTGTATAACAAAGGATTCAGAAAGTAAGCAGCTAAAGTAATAACAACTTTACATAGGGATGTAGCTAGGAGAACTCTTGTTCCACCTCCATGTGGTCTTTTTGGTTTTGTGTAAGAAGCTTATGACCAAACTAACACAAGGGGATAAGCTTATTTTAAATTAAATTCGAAGGCCCAATTTTTCTGTTCAGGTTCTCTCACTTAAATGTTTCTCTGGTTCCCCAAATTCAACAGATATAAAATGGGGCCCATTATCTATCTCCCTCATGTTCACCAAATCTGCAATCTCCTGCCATGCCTTTGAATAGTATCAATGCAGATAATATGAGTTAGGTTGTAGTAGTAGAAGCCAGCACAAAATACAAGGTAAAATTGTCTGTGAAGATAGAATACAACCTGATCAGAAATCTTGTTTAAAGATTTTCAGCTGTCCCTTCCTTGCTAAGTATATGAATATTTTTTCTTTAATTTATGACTAAACTGTCTCTTAGAAAGACTGGGCATACACATCATCTATTAGGTCTTCTAAGCCTTTCTTTTAAAGCCTGTATCTATCAAGTAATCCATGCTGATCAGATCCACATAGCATATTTAAAAGCCCACGATCTTTAAAGGGTATTCCATGGGCCTGTGCCATTAGTATTCCCTGAGAACATGTTAGAAATAGAAAAATCTTAGCCATTACCCAAAGTTATGTAGAATCTCAGAAGTGTGGATCAGAAAGTTTTGTCATCACAAGCTTTCCAACTAATTGCAATGTACACTTAAGCTAGAAAACCGATGATAAAGTACGTCCCTCTGGCATTATCCCCATAGCTAATTTCATTCTTGTCATTAACAGTTCTTTTTTTGTGTGTATGGAAATAGTCTTCTGACTGGTTTTCTAGTCTCCAGTTTTGACTCCTCTATGTTATACTACGAGAAGGGTGAACTCTATGTTCTGAAAGTGATTGCTATATTCTTGCCCTAGTTATTTCTCATCTATGGTAGTGAATTTTAAATTATGTTCCCAGACAGGCCTATTTTAAAGGCTACCTTATTGCAAGACAAAAGATCAATATTAATAAACAAATTTTCAAACCTCATAAACATTAGGACATTTGCATCTTAGCAAAATTAGTTGTTCCTTAATAGGACATGTGTTATACATGTCCTTGTATAACTGTCTAAAGCAAAGGTCTTTACATTGCCTAGTGCCCATATTTTACTTTAAACATTAGTGATATACAATTATTGAAGTTTTTTTAAAAAGACCATGAGGTGGCATTTTGGGGGATTATTCTTTTGCTGAAGCATCTTCCCATCCCTGCCATTATGTTCTTATGGTAATATTAAATTACCATTCAATATTCTACCATCCATGTTTACAGTTCTAGTATTGCCAGCATTATCCCATTTTTAAAGACTTCCCAGTGTTTTCTAATCAACTTCTGTTGATTTCCCCTCCAGATTAAATTGCTACCAATTTGTTTCCTTGATGTATCGATAATAATAGTGTGAATAATAACCAATATTCATCGAGCATGAAATATACTATTTTATATGCTATACAATTGTGCAAATTGCTTTATATACGACGTGTATTTCACTACAAACTTCACACATTTGTGATTTATCAGGCATAGCTATTATCTCTATTACAGAGGTAAAGAGACCAAGTCTTAGAGATACTCCCTTTTACCTACTTTCCCAGGTTAAACAGTGAATTATATGACAGAATTGGTTTATTGCTTGTACTTAAACCCTAAACATATACACTTAATCTGTATACCAAAAATAAATATGGTATAAAAATAGGTATTGCAAATAGTATTTTATTAAAGCTGGCACACTCAAACTACCAATAGTTTTCTAAAGGGGGAGAGAAGAGAAGAGGATGGGGCAAGACAGAGTTCAGGAAGGGCAGGAATGATCCTTGACTACAACCACATTTCTGAGCACTTGTTGTAAGCTGCAGGCCAAAACCGAAAGACTACTTTTCCACACTATGTTCACATCTCCATGTTTTACTTCTCAGAAACTCCATGCCAGAAAAACATATTAGGAATGCAGTACTACCACTCTTTACACAAAGAAAAGTAACTACTTCTCATGGAACCATAATCTTTGTACCCTAAACATAAAAGGAGAGGATTATAGGACAAGAAAATAGGAAGAATGTTCTCAAGTGATGTGTAAGAGTGGGGATATGTCTAACTTCTCCCTCACCTAGCAAATAGCTGCAGCTCTGAAGGATTACCCTAAAGGATATCTGGGAGTTGGGGTGGGGAGTAGGAGATGATCACTGGACAAGAAATCTCAGAAGTAACATGATGTCTATCAGCAATGATGATTGGATTATAACTAGACAGTTGCATTTTTCTCAAGAACTTCACTGTGGTCTAATAAATTAGTGAAATTTTGATGATATGAAAGAACACAGAATTATCTTAGAGTCCTTGCAGTGAAAACTCTTAAATGGTTCTTGATAAGCTAAAATTAGGGTAACAGCAGGGTGAATTTCTTCCTTAAGGCTTCAGAGTATAATATGCATCCTTGCCTCTTTCAGTTTCCAGAGGCTGCTCGATATTTCTTGGTCCTTTCCTCTATCTTTAAAGGTGCTAATATCATATCAAGTTCTTCCCATGTTTTCATCTTGCTATGTATCTATTCTGTCACCCTTTTTTACTTTTAAGGAGGGTATAGTTATATTGATTCCAGGCAGATAGACTAGAAAAACATATGTAATTTACAGTAATTTGTTTAAAATCTTTAATTCTGTACGCAATCTTAATTTTTTCCTGTCATATGACATAGAATTTTCATAAATTCTACAGATTAGAAGATAAATTTGAGCAGGGAATTCTGCATAACATAAGATGTGACTTTTGAAATTTTCTGAATGTGGAGCTATTTTATATCACATATATCATTGCTTTGTAGGTACTGATATATGATCCTTTCACTTGTAAGAATAATGTGTAATATCCAAAACATACATTTATATAACACATACTAAAACAATATTTGGTATAGTTTATATACATACACATACATATAAACCATACACACACACATTCATATATATTTGTGTATAAATATATATCAGCCTCAACTACATTCCACATGATTCTGAGTATAGAACCTGATTTTTGCTGATTCTTATTTCACTGGAACCTAACACCATATTCACAACATTATGGAAACTTCATGTGTGACATAGTAATGCATAAATAAATGAAAGACCTTCTTTGGACAAGAACAGTTGTAGAGTTGTATTTGGTACTTAGATTACAGCTTTACATATTTCAAAAAATGAATCTAGTGCTAAGTAGGGGAAAATGAACATATACTACTTAAAATACATTTAATGTATATGTCAGAGGCATTTTAAAATTATTTTTAAATTGAGTCATTCATCTGTGAAATATGGAACAAAAGAAAGTGAACTATTCCCTTAAACTATATGAATTCTTCTATTACATTTCAAATCAACAAGGTGAAAGTCACTTCTAAAACATTATGATTTATGAACTTCATTTACTTCTCCTTCTTTTGGTGTGATCAGATAGCCATCTTTATATAGTACCTGAATTGTTGGTATTTTATTGCATTGCCACATCTCATTATTATGTATTAAATACTACTATTTATAGCCACTACTTAATCTGATGTGAGATGGAAAAATTATTGAAGGCTTGGCACTTCAGGAATAGAAATTTTATAGGGATGAAGGAATGACTAGGAAGAGTCAATGGACCTTCAGCTGCCCCTCAGATCATTAACTCCAAGTGGTTATTTGCTCCTAGGCACTGTCCTGTGCTCAGGATGTTATTGCTGTGATATGTAGATGAAGGAAAATATATTTTGAATGCTTTAATGTGAACACAATGCTCATGAAAGGTGCCAGATTGAAAGCATTGGAGTTTGAAGTCATTGGGTTATTCACTCGGCTGATTTCAAGGTACAGAGAGATGCTTGACCTTGAATGACCACCTAGCGAAAGGGAAGAAACATACAGCTTGCCAAACTTTAAGAGACAGAGACGGAATCAGCATGGAAATATCCCGCAGTTAAGCCTTTTACCAAGAAGAAAACTAGAAACTACTGCTAAATTTAGACTTCAATCTAATCAGTACTAGACCAGTGCAAGTATGGGGTGGGGTAAGTGGGTAATAGTGGTTTAAGAATACACAACTGCTTAATTTCAAAGAGAAACAAATATACTATTACCAATTCCTTGGAACAACTTACCAGAAAAATTTTAGACTCTTGACTCCTTATGTAGAATTGAGAAGATTGCTTCTCTTATGTGTGTGTGTGTACGTTTGTATATGGGGGTATGTATCTGTGGATGGGTGTATGTGCTTATATACACATTTTCATGGGGAAGCCAGGGATCAAGGGCAGGTTTCTTAATGACTTTTATATTGTTGTGACAAACCACCATAACCAACAAAACTTATAAAACAAAGCACTTAATTTGAAAGCTCATGGTTTCAGAGGGTGAGTCCATGATTATCCTGGCAGTAAACATGATAGCAGGCAAGCATGCACGGTGCTAGAACAGTAGCTGAGATCTTATATCTGATCCACAAGCCTGAGGCAGAGAGAATAACTTTCTGAAACCTCAAAGCCCACTCCCACTGACTCACCTCCTCCAACAAAGCCAAACCTAATCCCTCACTAACAGTTCTACAAACTGGGGATCAAGCATTCAAATATATGAGTCTATGGGAGCCGTTCTCATGTAAACCACAACACTTTCTCAACCACATTCAAACTTTTTCAGAGAGGATCACTCACTGAACCTCTTTTATCTTACTGATTCAGTGAAAATCTATTATCCAGCAAGCCCTAAGTGACTTTCTAAGTATTACAATATGCCATGCTTTTTAAAAGTGGGTTCAAAAGATCAAACCCTTATAGGTCCTCATAATTAAGCTACAAGAAATTTACAAAGGTACCCATCTCTCTAGACCCAACAACCCACCCCAATTTTGAACTATAGGATTTTCGAGCAGTGAGAAAGTTATTATTTGTCTCAAAGATTTTAGGATAGATGAGAAAACTAAAGAGAAATAACCCAAGTAGAAATGTATTATTAATAGAAGACTAGGAGTAGAGTCCAGGTTTTCTGGTCAACAACAAGGACTTTTCTACTATTCCATGGTTTCTTTCTAAAGAAGGAAACCTAGATGCTCTCTGAACCATCTATTTGGTGCCAATAATTTTTGTAAGTGTGCATCCTTCAAGTCTGCCAGGGATATTTCTCTTTAATTATGCTCTATTTTATTACATGGGCTATAAAGCTTCTTTCTTATGGAAAATATGTTAATATCACACAATAGGCACATATAAATCTTCCAAATTAAGAGAATTACTTTCACAAGTGATATAATATGTGAAAATCTTGATTTCTTCCCTATGGAAACTTTCTTGTAAATTTGTTACTTAATTTCCTAATCATAAGTTTTGTTGCAAATTATCTTGATCTTTTCATATTATTATTTCCCTAAAGATAGTACATTTAGAAGAATTGCAAATAGAATTATGTGTAATTTAATTGCAATTGGCCAATATATTTTAAGTTTATGCTATAGGCTCATTAAAACTAGTTGAAGTCCAATTAATAATATATTTAATGCAATATTTTTATTTTTAATATATTTTTCCAAGTGTATTATAAATTCTAAGCTTTTAAAAATTTCTGGTTTTTTGTTATACTTCTATATTTATATAGTTTTAAAAGTATCAAGTTATGTCAAAGACTTACCAGCTTACCACAAATTCAAGTCATCCTTTCTTTTTTTACCACCTGGACTAAGAATTTATATTTGATTTATGGTGTATAGCCCTGCCACAGATAGGTACCAAATGCTTTTTGAAAAGCAATGTTATCTATTTCTCAGTTACTAAGAAATGAATAATGACTAATATTTTAACAAAATTAAGGTCATGAAAGAGGATAGAAGGAGAGGGAGAGAGAGGGAAAGGAGCAGAGAAACATGTATGGTTCAAAAAACAATGAAAAAAACAAATACAGAAGATTTTATGGCAGTGCTCAGAACATTATAAATGAAGGAAACAAGAGAGACATTAAAAAAGAACTGTAAGATATGCCACAAATCTTTCTACATTTTCCTATATTTTCTAAGAAACAGAGAACTGACTCTAAAGCACTTACTCAGTACTCTAGTTGAATAATAGCTACATTAGTTATTTATCAGAAGAACGAGTACAGTGATTTTTCATGGTAGTTTCTTAGTGAATGTCCCTTGGATATGTGTATAGAGAGCTGATGAAAGGAAGAAAAATGGAAGTGTAAAAATGCAATAATTTAGTCAATATTCAAAAATTCATATTTAAATATTTCACCTGTGACTTTTAAAAGAATCATAACATGTATTCTAAGAGGCAAATTTTGTTCTGCAGTACATGGTTTGAATGGAAATATTTGTTTCATTGATAGAGAGAAATGACATATTTATTGTAGTCCATGAGAACTATTAAATTTGAAAATGTCCTCATTGGCAAGTGCTATTCCCACCCACTCTACAGAGGGTCCCATTAGTTATGGAAACTCTTGGCTTTAGTTCCTGTGTATAAAAAAGGTCACATAATTAATTCAAACTTGTATGACAGTTTGAACATTTTGCATTGCAAATATTTTCTTTGTAATGGGGTACGTAGACATGCTTATGCATAAAATGAACAGATTTCAAAAAATTTAAAGAATGCATTTTAGTTAAAAAGAATCTCAATAAATATACTCTATTATATCAAAAATTTAAAATTAGATTGAACATACCTTATTAGATCCAGTAGAGAAGTTAAGCAGAATAAAGGTCACCCTTGTGATTCCTGTAAATAAATTAGGTCAAAAAATTATCTACCAGAAATATGTACAAAAGGTCCAATGCAGTAATTCTATGAGGGAGAGGGGTTGATACACACACACACACACACACACACACACACACACACACATGTATGTATACATGATAAGAAGTTAGTCTGGAGATGGGACTGCATATACCAGCATAATTTATTTTCTCATTCACAAGGGAAGTGGATTTTTTGTTTAAAGTCTGCTTTAAACTTCAACTACATTAATTACATTGCTAATTAAAAGGAGTCTTGATTTCATTATTTTACTGTGCATTGCATGAAACTTAACTTCTTAAGCATGTAGGCAAGCACTCTACCATTGAGTCACACTCTAGGCTGAAGACTATTAACTGCAGATTATATACCTAGTAATATATAGAGTTATTGTCTATTCCACATATAACATCATTTAATTTTCATTCAGCATTTTGAGATGATATGATATCATGAAGTTATTAACAACATAAATTTTATAGTAACTGTAGTTTCTTAAGGTATAGTAGTCACTTTATTATACTCACAGCCTTCATATACACACTTCATCTATTTCTCCAAATAAATGCTACACATTTGGAAAGCTGAGGCTCAGAGAGCTTCAATAGTTAGCACTAACTTCTCTGAGTCATATCTATGGCATGTGACAGAGCCAGCATCAGGATACATGTCTTTTCCTTTTTGCTTCATTCTTTGATTTAATGCCTCAAAATGCTACCATCATATAACATTTATAAAAATGAATGTAAAGTGTGTCTATAGATTACTATGCTTAGTACTTGGACAAAAGCTTTGGTTTAATAAAATAAACCACCCTAACATGCTCTACTTTAAAGATACACATCTTCCCGTGATTTGCATCATATTCAATATATAGTCTAATGGTGGTTAACATATGATCTTAAAATAAGTAATGTAAATTGGCCCATTTATGGAAAATATTTTGTCAATAGTTGTTAAACTTTTAAGACATGCAGTTCTTTTGATTTTTTCTAAATTTTATATTAATAAAGAAATAATAACAGTTATCTACAAAGAGCTGCATATAATAAGTTACATAATAAGTAATAGGAATTATCTCAAATCCAATAATTTTGTTAAATAGATCAAGTTATAGTGACATAATGGGTTACTAAGTAAACCACAAGCATGGGATGGGGACATTTAAGACATGTCAATTGTTGCTTAATCTAATTCCTACCTATTCTTCTAAATAATGTTCTGAAGGGCTTGGAGAAGGCTTGTGTGTGTGTGTGTGTGTGTGTGTGTGTGTGTGTGTGTGTGTGTGTGTGTGCATGATGTCTTTTATTAATAGAAATTTTTCTCAAAATATTCATAAATAAGAACCACATGATAAAGTAGTTTATAATTCAAATTTTATAGAAAACCATTTAAATACACAATTCTCATTTGCGTATATTGCATTATCCAACTTCTCTGTAATGAATGTATAGACATGAAGAGATATATTTTCATTCTTTAAAAGTCCCATTATAGAAAAGGTAGTATTGTGAAACAATGCAGAAAAAAATGTCAACTTTAAACTTTAACATTTTGATATTTTATGATTGACATTCAATTAATCTTGTGGCACCAATTTATCAATCATCTAATTCCCAAATCTAATAAATTTTACATTTGGAGGAAATTCTCAAAAGTGAGAATGAGTCTTTTAAAAATACTGAGTGTATCAAGATAAAAGACAATATTTAAATGCATTTTTAAAAGAAATGTAGGCCAATAACATCATTGTCACCTAACAAAGAAATCACTAAAATGACCTTGTAATGAGTATGATATTATTACTAATGATATCCATGCCCAATGTACTATATTTAAATCTTTCACAATATACTGAAGTAGTGCTCTTGATTAGTTGCAGTCTAATTGCTTGATGTGCATTTTTCAACACTATTAATGCTGCTCAAAAAAGACATAGTTCTGCTCAAGTGTTGATGTGGTTCCATAATAGTGCTAAGTTAGAACCTTTCAGGGGAAGACACTTCAGAAAGTACTGACTTCTAGACTATAAAAATTATTCGTGTCTCTTCTGCTGCACACAGCATAGCAAGTCTGTAGAAATTGGCTTCATACCCATAAGGCTGATTCTGCAAGGAAGTTAGCAAAAAATTGTACTTTAAAAAATAAACTGTCCTATATGTAGCATTTTGGCTTGGTGAGGCACACAGAGAGATGGGAAGCAAACTGGCTTTAAAAAGATATAGCTCTTCTCTGCTCACTTCTGAATTGCTTTTTTGCTTCAGCCTTTAGAAGTGTATAGCCCCATTTAAGATTATAGAAGGCCAGTGTATAGGTTGATCTATGTCACATACCCCATGTTACTTGACATTGCTTACCAACCTCCAACATGTTCCACTTCCCTTACCTTTTACAACTCTCTATCTCACCCAAGAGTTCATTTCCAAAGAGAAGAAAGTATTGAATGACTTTGTGTGAGAACTGTCATTTAACAAAAAGAAGCTGGAATGCTTAAGCGTATTGTCTTTGGAATGAGGCAAATAATGAATACCAGAGGCAAAATAGCAGAAGCTATAAACATTAGAAAGACAGTCCACACTCCTGGCAGAGGTCATGGGGGCTGTATTTGACTCTGGTGTCTGCTCTTGGTACCCTTTCCTCCGGCTGGGTTGTTTCATCTAGCCTTCATAGGCTACAAGGTGCCTAGTCTTGCTGCAACTTGATATCTGATGGCTGACTGATATACTTGGAAGGCCTGCACTTTTCTGAAGGGAAGGGAGAGGGAGTGGATGAGTAGATTGAAGAAAGGGACTGGGAGGAAAAGAGGGAGGGAGGGGAAACTGTGATCAGGCTGGAAAAATTGTTTAATTAATATAAAGTTAAAAAGACAGCCCACATAACTGACTTATGCTTTCGGAATGGGCTTCATATTGACAGCCAAGCCCTGGATCCAAATCTAGATAGCTCATTAAAACACCATCTAGTCCAGACTTCAGAACTGCTAGTACCTCTTGTTTGAATCTATGAAAGAATAATATTCTACTGCCTTCATAAAGGAGTAGCTTAGTATCTCTAAATAATTTCCAGCTATGATTGGAGAGGAAATAAGTGAATTGATGGTATGCATATGAGACATTAAAGCTTGATTCAAAATGTTAATACAAAATATGAATATAGAAGCTGGGTAGTGGTGGTGCATGCCTTTAATACCAGTACTCAGGAGGCAGAGGCAGGCAGATCTCTGTGAATTCACAGCCAGCCTGGTATACAAGAGCTAGTTTCAGGACAGGCTCCAAAGCTACAGAGAAACCTGTCTCAAAGAACAAGAAAATATGAATATAGATATACATATATGAAATATAGATAAATATGTATAGAATTTCTATCTTCAATGGATTTCAAAAGTGTAATTTCTATTAATTAAGAAAAGGGTCAATTTTTTTTCTTTTTAATAATTATTCAATTACTTAATAATTTTAGCTGTAGAAGCTATATTAACACTATTTCTGTTTTCTTTTCTTCTTCTTTTTTTTTTTTTAGAAAAGAAAGTGTTTATTTGAGTTAAGAGTCCATGATGGTGGAACAAAGTCATGGTGGCATGAGAGCTCACATCTCAGACTGCAAGCAGGTAGTAGAGAACATGCAACTCCTTTGACAAAGTCACACTTTGTCTCTCCAAAACAGTTCCATTAACTGGGGACCAACTATTCAAACACATAGATCCTCACAACGTAAATATGCACTCATAGACACTTTCGTATTCTTTTTTATGTTCTCTAGTAAAATGGTTTTTATACTTTTTTATTTTTGAGATTATATTTACATTTCTTCCTTGCCTTTCCTACCTCCAAGTCCCCAAGTCTACTCTTCCTACTCTCCTTTGAATCTATGACCTCTTTTCTCATTAGTTTGTTGTTGTTGCTGCTGTTGTTGTTTTTTTTGTATTTTTAAAATTTGTCTTTAGTTTTATTTATTTTGTTTTATATGTATAGGTGTTTTGTTTGCGTATAAGGCTATACATCATATATGTACCTGATGTCTGTGGAGGCCAGAAGAAGGCATCAGATACCCTGGAACTGACATTATGAATGTCTGTGAACTGCCATGTGGGTGCCAGGAATTAAATCTGGGTTGGAAAAGCAACAAGTACTTTTAATTGTCAAGTCATCTCTCTAGCTTTAATCATTTTTTTATTTTATTTTATTTTTATTTTTATTACTTAAAAAAATACCAATCCAAATTCTCACTCCCTCCCCTCCTCCCCT
>PVIU01034516.1:0-11255 GCA_004026605.1 Ondatra zibethicus | reverse complement strand
TAGACATTAAAATTCTAAATACCCCAATTAAAAAATGGGGTAAGGATCTGAATAGAGAATTCTCAACAGAGGATGTTCGAATGGCCAAAAGATAATTAAGGTCATGTTCAACTTCCTTAGCAATCAGGGAAATGCAGATCAAAACAACTTTGAGATACCATCTTACACCTGTCAGAATGGCCAAAATCAAAAACACCAATGATTCCCTATGCTGGAGAGGATGTGGAGTAAGGGGAACTCTCATCCATTGCTGGTGGGAATGCAAACTTGTGCAACCACTTTGGAATAGCTCACATTTCAAAACCATGTATTGAAGAGTACAGAAATTAGCATTACTTAAAGTTCCTTGTAAAAAAAATCTTTTGCTTATGATACTAACTCTTAAAGAGTTTTCTGTGTCTTGATACTTCATTTAGAAAAAATACTAAAGTCTTTAATATTTAGAAATTCAGTATCTTTCTCTCAAAGATAGCATAATAGCTTTTCATTATTTGCTTTAATGATATGTGGAAGCCAAGCATCATGGCACACAGAGGCAGGTTTAACATTCCATGAGTTCCAGTACTGCCTGGACATAATGAGTTCCATCTCAGGTTTGCAGTGGATATATAATGGTACAAAAGAGAATGCTTTAAAGCTCTTCATATACTTGCATACGTTTGCATGTCCTTCAGCAAGGAACAAGTGTTTCCCTTTCCTTGCATCTGCCCCAGATGAGCTGTCATTTGTTTTATTGATCTTGGCCATTGTGACTTAGGTAAAATGATATTCAAAGTGGCTTAGATTTACATTTCTTTGATGACTAAGTATGTTGAAGATTTCCTGAAGAATTTTTCAGCTCTTTGTGTTCTATGTTTTGAGAACTCTCTGCTTAGATCTGCACCCTGTTTTTAAAATGTGCAGTTACTTAGTTCTTGGTGGTTTAGATGCTAATTCCCCTATCAGATTTGTAATTGGCAATGGTCTATTCATTCTCTATACTGCCCCTTTGTTTGCATGATGCTGCAAACATCCTTTGCTATTCAGAAGCTTTTCATGAGGTTCCAATTGCTTGTTTTGGGTTTTAATGCCTGTGTTATTGTTATCTGGTACAGAGGTCATTGCCTGAAACAGAAAAACTTTTTCCAGACATTTTCTTCCTTCTCAATCAAAGTTTATGGTCTTATGTTAAAGCCCTTGATCCATTTGCAATTGAGATGCATGCAGGGTGATATATATGGATCATTTTAGATCTTCTATATGCAGCCATCTATTTTGACCTGAATCGTTTGTTGAAGATGCTGTTGCTACATAGAATTCTTCAGACATAACAGGCTATGGACAAGGCCATTGGTCACAGTCCACAAGCTAATAGGAAGAGTCTATTGCTTAAGAAACCACATAATAATTCATTTAACATAGAAAATATTGATTGGTGCTCATCTAGAATCCTCACACCTGCCAACAAATGTTCCTGAACTGGAAGGTACACTTCATTCTACCAAAGGAGAAATATAATCATCATTATCACCAACTATAACCCTGAGACATACAACAGTGACCTGCCTGCAACATATCCTGGTCCCATAGTAACACAAATGTTATGGGTGTAACGAATTACTTTTTGGTTGGACATAAGGACTGCATGAGATGGAATACAAACCTGCTACTGTTAAAGAGGCCATGAACTTGTAACTAGAAGGGGTATGGCCCTACATGCAAACTTAACACTACTATACTGCTAAAGGAATATAGCAAGAAACCAAGTCATATCACTAAGCCCATAGTTCATTGCTTTGCCCATTCCTTATCAGAGAAGTTTTCTCTTGCAGCACAGAGACCAACAACTGGTCAAAATGCAGAGAGTGAGAGACTTTAGAGTACCTAATGATCAATTGGATGTTTTAATCAAACCTGAAACTTCAAGGCTCAGATTTTATGTAATAAAAGAAGTGGGATGATTCTAAGAGGCAGTGGTTATGGAGAAGGTCAAGGAAACAGTGTCACCCATAAAAAACATGACCAAGACCAATGAACATATGAGCTCAGAGACTGTGTCAGTACACAGTTGACCTGCACAGGTTCCAACCAAGCAAGGTCCCAGCACTGAGAGGTGGTAGAGGACACAGGTTGCTACACATTACCAGGATACTCTTTGTAATTGATACCTGTTGGCAAAAGGAAATTCAACTTTCTGCTGGGAGCACCACTTGGTGATGTGTGACTCTCCTTAGTGTGTTGTGAATACCACTGATTAATGAATAAACAAGCTCCTTTGGCTTGAGATAGGGCAGAATAGAGTGAGGCAAGGAAACTAAAATGAATGCTGGGAGAAAGAAGGCGGAGTCAGAGACTCACCATGGCCTTGCGGTGTGTAAGGGTGCTGCGGCTCCATTAAGAAAGATGTAGTAAAGATGCTTGGCTTCTTTAAAAACAATGACTTCCTGGTTTGCCAGCACAAATGGCTCTGACAATTTCAGGATTGTGAGAATTAAATGGAACATTTAAATGGGGTTTGTGAGCAGAGTGCTACAACTTGCTTAATGGCAACATAGACCCACTGGGCCTGAAAATGGGACAATGGGTCTGGCTCTCAGAGGCAGTGAACATGCCTCTGCCATGATGGACTGGACAGACCCAACAGGCAATACTGCTTAGCATTAAAATAAATGCTCCTGGTCAGAAAATAATTACAGGTATGAAAGTAAAACAGATGCAGACAGAAATAAACCTCTAAATGGATAAGAGTGTATTTTATAAAAATGTATGTAGGCTTGAGAGAGAGAAGAAAAAGAGTATAGAGTCATAAATGGAAATAAGTAGTTTTA
Organism: Ondatra zibethicus; assembly: GCA_004026605.1. Taxonomy (NCBI): domain Eukaryota; kingdom Metazoa; phylum Chordata; class Mammalia; order Rodentia; family Cricetidae; genus Ondatra; species Ondatra zibethicus. Next base: position 8,448 of record PVIU01034516.1, on the reverse strand, counting down.
AAAATAAAACAAAGTCGTGCTCGCTTCGGCAGCACATATACTAAAATTGGAATGATACAGAGAAGATTAGCATGGCCCCTGCACAAGGATGACATGCGAATTTGTGAAGCATTCCATATTTTTTTTTGCTGGAGGATACAAACCTTTTAATCTGGAGACTTGTCACCTTATGGTTTCAATGTTGCATAGAGATATGTCTGGCACCATGGGCTTCAATGAATTTAAGGAGCTCTGGGCTGTGGTGATGGCTGGAGACAACACTTGATCAGCTTTGACAGCGATAGGAATGGGACAGTGGATCCCCAGGAGCTGCAGAAAGCACCAGTGGGAAGATGACCTTTGATGACTCCATCGCCTGCTGTGTCAGTCTGAGGGCTCTCACAGATACCTTTTGAAGATGGGATTCTGGTCAACAAGGAATGGTGAATTTCTCGTATGATGATTTCATTCAGTGTGTCATGACCATCTACGTCAAGAGGAAGCTGACTAAGTATACTCAACATTCCAACTGGAGCCCGCCCTTGATTTCTCCTGGCCCTCAGTGCTGTGTGCAGGTTTCCACCAACACTCCCCGACAACCGCCGAATGGGATCATGACTTTATATACAGCTGAAGCTTCATTTTTAATTTTGATAATAAATTCTTGAAGTTCAATAGTATAAGAACAAGTCTGTTGTACCAGTCAGAACCTCCTTGAGCCATTATTAACCATGCCTTATTTTCCTACTGTCTTTTATATTAATTTAAGTATGAAAAACATTTAAAGCAAATTATATATTTTCTCATGAGATATGTAATGTTTTCATCACGCTTAGCTGCTATTCTTTCCTGCCATGAGGAATGTGGTAATGTGGTTAAATGCTTTGTGGGGGTATTCTCTTTTTTATTTTTTCTTTTGTTTACATTGTTTTTTTATTTTTTCCATTCAAAAACATAATTAAAGAAATAAAATTTTTACATTTCCTCCCCTTCTCCCAGTCCACTCCCATTCCATCCAACACCTCGTCCCTCCCCCTGCTTCCTTAAAAGATGGCATGGTGCCCTGCCCTGTGGGAAGTCCAAGGTCCTCCCCCCTCCCTTCTGGCCTATGAAGGTGTGCATCCGAATCGACTAGGTTCCCAAAAAGATAATACATGCAGAAGAGATAAGTCCTGGTGTCATAATTGATGGCTTCTCGGTCTGCCCCCATTGGCAGCCACATTCAGAGAGTCCAGTTTGATCACATGCTCGTTCAGTCCCAGTCCAGCTGGCTTTGGTGAGCTCCCATTAGATCAGGCACACTGTGTCAGTGGGTGGACCAGCCCCTCACGGTCCTAACTTCCTTGCTCCTCTTCTCCCACCTTCTGCCCTCTGAATAGACCTTGGGAGCTCAGTCCATTGCTCTGATGTGAATGTGTGTCTCTGTCTCTACCTCCATCCATCAGACAAAAATTCTATGGTGGTGATCAAGATATCCATCAATGTGACTATGGGACAAGGCTAGTTCTGGTACACTCTCCTCTGCTGCCCAAATATGTAGCTGAGGACATCCCTGTCGACACCTGGGATCCCCTCCTGGGCCAAGTATCTTGCCAGTCCTAAAATGACTCCCTTAATGTAGATATCTTATTCCCTTCTCCAATACCCACCTTTCCTCCATCTCTACCCTCCCACTCCCCCAAGCTCTCCCCAGAACATCCCTTCTCCCTTTTCCTTCCCCCTCTCCCCTTCCTAATCACACTACCCCCACCTCTATCCCCACCTCCATGCTTCCAACTTTTGCACCATGTCCTTCTTTGTCATCCATCCAAATTTTTGTTCATTATACTTAAATGTCTCATATATTATAAGCTTAAAATTGCCAGAAAAAGACTAAACTGAAATAAAAATACATTAACTGCTTATTTTTGAATAATGGGATTCTAGATGTCTTTAATTTCCTTGATGTATTTCCCTATCTCACAAATTTTTATAATGTGTATGCTTCCATTTTAAACCGGATGTTGGGGGTGGAGAGACAGCTCAGCAGTTATAAGCATGCACTAATCTTGCAGAGGATTCAAGTTCCCAGCACCCATGTTGGGTGGTCCAACTACTGCCTCTGACCTCTACAGGCACCTGCATTCAGATGCACATAAGTGTATATGCACACACATAATTAAAAGTAATAAAAATAAGTAAAACCAGAAAAAAATAAAACAAAGCCTAAGAGACAGAGTACAGATAATCATAGATTAAAGGAGTAAAGAAAAATAAGCCAAGTAAAGATGGAAAATACATAGAGAGTACAGTTTATGTATATTATTGTGTTTTCTTTAAAATTTTGACTGTGAATGTGCTAAATACAGAGACATTTCATTGTACAGGTTGCTAAGCTAAACCAACATATATATTTTAAAGGTATCTTGACTTCAAAATTTCAGTCTAAGGATATGTTGCTTTGCAAAAGAGGTTCTGCTTCTGTTTCCACAGAGGATGAGAACCTGTGGATTCCTTCCAGGCTAACGTGGTTAGATGGACCAAGAACCCCAAAAGATCTCTGCAAACACCCAAAATTAATTCTTCCAACAAAAATCAGGAAGTAGTTTGGAGAGAACTACACTCAAATTTCCTAAATTATTTTTATATTTTTTTTTACATTTAAAGGGAGATACGCTTTAGAGATGAATACTTTGCCGTGGTATGGATCTTGGTTTATTGATACAAATTCAAGGTCAATTTTGTTGTATGTATATTTCTGCTCTCGATTAAGGTATTGTGTTTGTACAGCTCATTTTAAAATGTAATGTGTAATAAACACAGGTTAAAAGATAGTCATCTATAATAGTCAAGCTTGTAGTCATGTTTGTTAGGTTTTCTAGATGTACAGAGATATATTTCAGATGACCAGATATTCTTCAAACCTTCAAAAGACTAACAGAATATGGCATTTAAAATGTTTTAAGAACTTAAGACTTTTCATGACAATGAGAAACGTCTGCTCCTGGCAACATTAATCTACTTCAAGAAGATAATGGGCATCAAAAAGGCTCCTTATAGAGTTTGTTAGGCATTTGGACAAGAAACTGCCTTTGCCTGGACTGCTTGATGTTATGCTGTATGAACTGAACATGAGGATTCCCAGAAAAATGACTGATGAACTTGTCTAAAGAAGGTAAGATAGTTCTTCAGGGTTCCTGCTTCATGAAAGAGTCTGTCAGACATTCTGCAGGACACAGAAGGTAGCAACTGATGGACTTTGACATTACAAGGCAGAACAGATCTTCAAATTTCCTTCTTCACAGAAAAGTCTGCCAGATACTCTCGCATGTAGTTTGAAAATGGATGCCACAATATTACAGAAGGACTTTGGGTGACTGTCCCAAGATGTCTCTATCAATTCCAGAGTTTTGGAAGTTGTTTACAATGCATTTCCTGTTAACTTAGGTAATATTATATCCTTCTGGAGTCTTTGATGGAATTGAAGAATAGGTAGTTGCAATTATAATTATCTTTAGTTATTATAAAAAATAAAATATATAAATATTGTAACTATAATTCTTGCTTGATACCTGTTTTTTTATATACAATTTTACTATGATAAAGTTATAACCTTCCTCTTTATTTAGACTTAAAAGGAGAGGTAGTTTGGGTTCCTGTCAGTATGCTGTGAATTCCTTTGGTTAATGGATGAAGAAGCCACTTTGTCCTGTGATAGGGCAGAATAGAGCTAGGCAGGAAAACTTAACTGAATGCTGGGAGAAAGAAGAAAGAGTCAGAGAGATGCCATGCAATTGCTGGAAAAAACAGATGCCAGAACCCTGCCAGTAGGCCATGACCTCGTGGTGATGCACAGATTAATAGAAATAGGTTAATTCAAGATGTAAGAAACAGCCAATAAGAAACCTAAGCTAATAGGCTAAGCAGTGCTGTGGTTATAGACTCTGTGTAATTATTTTGGGTCTGGGTGGCCAGGAAATGCATGAGCAGCTTCCACTAACAATTGGGTAAGTCAAAGACACTCCAGAACAGACACTATGACCAGCAGTAGGAGATCAACACAAAGCAAACACTGTTGGATTTTGTGATTGTGGTATCATTGGGAGCTGTTGTTTTTTGTTGTAGCATTTTTGTCCATGGTTATAAGTTTATACTTTCAATTTGGGTGTAGATTTGAGAGAGAAAGATTATGAACTTGGATGGGGATGAAGATAGGGAAGAATATAGAAGACATTGGATTGGACCAAAATATATTGTACATGTAAAATTTTTATTTTTTTATTTATATTTTTTATTTTTTTACAGCATGATAATGAATTTATTCAACCCCCAAAGTTTTAAACCTCGTATTTGCATAGCCTTACCCAGTATATTATGTAGGATAAATAATCTATAGAATATTGGTCTTTCAAATCTAGTAGCAATAAAGCATCAAAATATGACAGCATTAATGAAATACCTGAAGAATCTATATGATAAACCATGCAAATATTTGATAAAAGAAATAGAGGAAGCCTATTCTATGTTCATAGTTGACAGGAATATAAAGCAGTATAGGCCATTGTAGAAAACAAATCTCAAGTCCATCAAAGATTCAATGTAGGTATAGCATAGACTCTACTCTGTTATATGCAAAAGAGTTATGAAATGAAGTCTTAAATGAGCCTTATCAACCTGAAGAGTATTTTAATTTTGCTATTATTAAAAATGTTAATGACAGAAAATTAACTAACAATATTGTTTTCCTATACTCTTAGTATTCTGTATGTTGAGTCTATTAGTTACTGACATAAAGGCCAAAATCTGTACTTTCAGGAAAGAATGGTTGCATGTATGTTGTCATTTTACATACTTTTCTTTAAGACACATGTTTATGTGAGATCATAATGTGTCCTTGAACATCTTTTCCAAATGTACTTGTCTATTATCTGACATACATTGTTCTTAAATTCACATTGAAAATTATGTAGCTATTCCAGCTTTCTTGTGGCCTTGTTAGTATTGTATATTTTCTTTTTTTTCTTTTCTTCTTTTCCCATATTCTTTTATTTTTTTCCCTTCAAAAAAAATTTACATTTCCTCCCCTTCTCCCAGTCCCCTCCAGCTCCCCCCTCCCGCTGCTTCCTTAAAAGAGGGCATGGTGCCCAGCCCTGTGGGAAGTCCAAGGCCCTCCTCACTCCATCCCATCCTAGGAAGGTGTGCATCCGAATCGACTAGGTTCCCAAAAAGATAATACATGCAGAGGAGATAGGTCTTAGTGTCATTGTTGATGGCTTCTCATTCTGCCCTCATTGGCAGCCACATTTAGAGAGTCCAGCTTGATCATATGCTCATTCAGTCCAGGTCCAGCTGGATTTGGTGAGCTCCCATTAGATCAGGCACACTGTCTCAGTTGGTGGTCCAGCCCCTCACGGTCCTAACTTCTTTGCTCATCTTCTCCCACCTTCTGTTCTTCGACTGGACCTTGGGAGCTCAATCCATTGCTCTGATGTGAATGTGGGTCTCTGTCTCTATCTCCATCCATCGGATGAAATATCTATGGATGTGATCAAGATATTCATCATTGTGACTATGGGACAATGATAGTTCTGGCACCCTCTCCTCTGCTGCCCAAGGACCTAGCTGGGGACATCCCTGTGGACACCTTGGATCTCCTCTAGAGCCAAGTATCTTGCCAGTCCTAAAATGACTCCAATAATGTAGATATCTTACTCCCTTCTCCAACATCCACATTTCCTCCATCTCCACCCTCCCACTGCCCCAATCTCTCCCCAGTCCTTCCCTTCTCCCTTCTCCTTCCCCCTCTCCCCTCTCCTGCCCTCTATCCCCACCTCTATCCCCCCCCCTGAATTCCCGCCTTTTGCCTGGCAATCTTGTTTGCTTCCAATTTCCAAGAAAATCTATATATGATTTTCTTTGGGTTTGCCTTGCTATTTGGCTTCTCTGGGCTTGTGAGCTATCAGCTTAGTGTCCTTTGTTTTATGGCTAGGGTCCACTAATGAGTGAATACATACCATAATCATCTTTTTGGGTTTGGGTTACCTCACTCAGGATAGCGTTTTGTATTTCCATCCATTTGCATGCAAAATTCAAGATGTCATTGTTTTTTACTGCTGTGTAGTACTCTAATGTGTATATATTCCACACTTTCTTGATCCATTCTTCCATTGAGGGGCACCTAGTTTGTTTCCATGTTCTGGCTATTACAAATAATGCTGCTATGAACATAGTTGCACTAATGCTTTTGTAGTATGATTGGACTTCTCTTGGGTATATTCCCAGGAATGGTATTGCTGGATCCTGAGGTAGGTTGATTCCCAATTTCCTGAGAAACCGCCACATCGATTTCCAAAGTGGTTGCACAAGTTTGCATTCCCACCAGCAATGGATGAGAGTTCCCCTTACTCCACATCCTCTCCAGCATAGGCAATCACTGGTGTTTTTGATTTTAGCCATTCTGACAGGTGTAAGATGGTATCTCAAAGTTGTTTTGATTTGCATTTCCCTGATTGCTAAGGAAGTTGAGCATGACCTTAGGTATCTTTTGGCCATTCGAACTTCTTCTGTTGAGAATTCTCGGTTCAGATCATTACCCCAATTTTTAATTGGGGTATTTAGAATTTTAAGGTATAGTTTCTTGAGTTCTTTGTATATTTTGGAGATCAGACCTTTGTCCGATGTGGGGTTAGTGAAGATCTTCTTCCATTCAGTAGGATGCCTTTTTGTCTTAATGACAGTGTCCTTTGCTTTACAGAAGCTTCTCAGTTTCAGGAGGTCCCATTTATTCATTATTGCTCTTATTGTCTGTGCCATTGGGGTTTTACACAAGAAGTGGTCTCCAGTGCCCACGTATTGCAGGCTAGTTCCCACTTTCTCTTCTATCAGGTTCAGTGTGGTTGGATTTATGTTGAGGTCTTTAATCTATTTGGGCTCGAGTTTTGTGCGCGGTGATAGATAAGGGTCTAATTTCATTCTCCTACAGGTTGAAATCCAGTTATGCCAGCACCATTTGTTAAAAATGCTTTCTTTCTTCCATTGGATAGCTTTAGCCTCTTTGTCAAATATGAGGTGTTGATAGGTTTGTGGATTAATATCCGGGTCTTTGATTCGATTCCATTGGTCTACATCTCTGTTTTTATGCCAATACCAAGCTGTTTTCATTACTGTAGCTCTGTAATAGAGTTTGAAGTCAGGGATGGTAATGCCTCTGGCAGTTCCTTTATTATATAGGATTGTTTTGGCTATCCATATGAAGTTAGTTATTGTTCTCTCAAGATCTATGAATAATTTTGTTGGGATTTTGTTGGGGATTGCATTGAATCTATAGATTGCCTTTGGTAGAATTGCCATTTTTACTATATTGATCCTACCAATCCAGGAGCATTAGAGATCCTTTCATTTTCTGGTATCCTCTTCGATTTCTTTCTTCAAGGTCTTAAAGTTCTTATCTAATAGAACTTTCACTTCCTTTATTAGTGTTACCCCAAGACACTTTATGCTATTTGTCGCTATCGTGAAAGGTGATGTTTCTCTGATTTCCCTCTCTGTTTCTTTATCCTTTGTGTATAGGAGAGCTACTGATTTTTTTGAGTTGATTTTGTATCCTGCCACTTCTCTGAAGGTATTTATCAGCTGTAGAAGTTCTTTGGTAGAGTTTCTGGGGTCACTGATGTACACTATCATATCATCTGCAAATAACAGAAGTTTGGCTTTTTCCTTTCCAACTCGAATCCCCATGATCTCCTTATTTTGTCTTATATCTATTGCTAGGACTTCAAGCACTATATTAAAGAGATATGGCAAGAGTGGACAGCCTTGTCTTGTTCCTGATTTTAGTGGAATTGCTTTGAGTTTCTCTACATTTAATTTGATGGTAGCTGTCAGCTTGTTATATATTGCTTTTATTATACTTAGATATGATCCTTGTATCCCTAATCTCTCGAAGATCTTTTTCATAAAGGGGTGTTGAATTTTGTCAAATGCTTTTTCAGCATCTAATGAAATGATCATATGTTGTTTTTTTCTTTCAGTTTATTTATGTGATGGATTACATTGATAGATTTTTGTATGTTAAACCAGCCCTGCATCTTGGGATGAAGCATACCTGATCATAATGGATGATTATTTTAATGTGTTCCTGGATTCAGTTTGCCAGCATTTTATTGAGAATTTTTGCATCAATGTTCATAAGTGAGATTGGTCTATAATTCTCTTTCTTGTTTGCGTCTTTGTGTGGTTTTGGTATCAGGGTGATTGTAGCTTCATAAAAAGAGTTTGGCAATGACCCTTGTGTTTCTATTATGTGAAACACCTTAAGGAGTATAGGTATTAGCTCTTCTTGGAAGTTCTGGTAGAATTCTGCATTAAAACCATCTGGTCCTGGGCTTTTTTTGGTTGGGAGGTTTTTGATGACAGCTTCTATTTCCTCGAGACTTATAGGTCTATTTAAATTGTTCACCTGGTCTTGATTTAATTTCGGTATGTGGTATT
>PVIU01034515.1:0-13854 GCA_004026605.1 Ondatra zibethicus | reverse complement strand
CTAAACACCTTCAATTATGTGGCAGGATATAAGATCAACTAAAAAAAATCACTAGTCCTCCTATATACAAATGATAATGGGGCTGAGAAAGAAAACAGAGAAACATCACCATTCACAATAGTCACAAATAGTGTAAAATATCTTCGGGTAATGCTAATGAAAGAAGTGAAAGACCTATACAACAGAACTTTGAGTCTTTAAAGAAAGTAATTGGTGAAGATATTAGAAAATGGATAGAACTCCCATGCCCTTGGATAAGTAGGGTCAACATAATAAAACGGCCATCCTACCAAATGCAATATACAGATTCGGTGCAATCCCTATCAAAATTCCAACACAATTCTTCACAGACCTTGAAAGAACAATACTCAAATTCATATGTAAAAACAAATCTCAGGATCGCTAAAACAATCCTATACAATAAAGGAACTTCCAGAGGCACCACCATCCCTGACATCAAGCTCTATTATAAAGCTACAGTAATGAGAACAGCTTGGTATTGGCATATAAACAGATAGGTAAACCAATGGAATTGAATTGAAGATCCAGAAATTAAACCACACACCTATGAACACTTGACTTTTGACAAAGGAGCTAATATTATACAATAAAAAAAGCATCTCCAACAAATGGTGTTGGCATAACTGGATGTAAATATTTAAAAGAATATAAATAGATCCACATCTATCCCTGTGCACAAAACTCAAGTCCAAATGGATCAAAGACAATATAAATATAGCCACACTGAACCTCATAGAAGAGAAAGTAAGGAGTAATCTTGAACACATTGGCATAGGAGACCACTTCCTAAATATAGCACCAGTAGAACAGGCATTGAGAACAACAATAAATAAATGGGATCTTCTGAAATTGAGAAATTTCTGTAACGCAAAGGATACAAACAATAAGACAAAAAGGCAGCTTATTGAATGGGAAAATATCTTCACCAATCTCACATTAGACAAAGGACTGATCTCCAAAATATATAAAGAACTCAAGAAACTAGATATCAAAACACCAAATAATCCAATTAAAAAATGGAGTACAGGCTGGTTTTCTTTGCTTTATGTTTAAAAACCACCTATGACTGAGTACATGTGATAATTGTCTTTCTGTGTCTAGATTACCTCACTCAAAATAATGTTTTCTAGCTCCATCCATTTTCCTGCAAAATTCAAGATGTTGTTATTTTTTTCTGCTGTGTAGTACTCAGACCATACTTAGACAAAAATGAGGAGACTAAGAGAGACTTATATAGATCTAATCTACATGGGAAGTAGAAAAAGACAAGATCGTCTGAGCAAATTGGGAGCATGGGGACCTTTGGGGACGGTTCAAGAGGAAAGGGGAGAGGCAGCGAGGGGAGCAGAGAATAATGTAGAGCTCACTATAAATCAATAAATAAATGGAGTACAGAACTAAACAGAGAATTCTCATCAGAACAATCTCAAATGGCCAAACGACACTTAAGAAAATGTTTAACATCCCTAGCTATCAGGAAAATGCAAGTCAAAATGACTCTGCGATACCATTTTATACCAGTCAGAAAGGCTTAGATCAAAGGCACCAATGATAGCTTATTTTAGAGAGGATGAGAAGTAAGGGATCACGCCTCATTTTCTGGAGGGATTGCAAACTTGTACAGCCACTTTGAAAAACAATATGGTGGTCTCTCAGAAAACTGCGAATCCATCTACATCAAGACCCAGCAATTGGGCATATATCCAAAGGACATTTGCTCAGCTGTGTTCATAGAAGCATTATTTATAATAGCCAGAACCTGGAAACAACCTAGATGCCCCTCAACTGAAGAAAGGTTTGAAAAATGTGGTAAATTTACAAAATGGAGTACTACTCAATGGTAAAAAAAATGACATCTTGAAATTTGCATGCAAATGGATGGAACTAGAAAAAAAAAACATCCTGAGAGAGGTAACCCTGACCCAGAAAGACGAGCATGGTATGTACTCACTCATAAGTGAAAATTAGACATAAAGCTAAGAATAACTAGCTTATAGTCCATGACCCCAGAGAAACTAGATAACAAGGAGAACCCTAAGAGAACATACATAAATTCCTTTGGGAAGATGAAATAGATATCAAGAAACAAGGACATTCTTACACCTTTCAGAATGGCTAAGGTCCACATTACAAGTGACACTTCATGTTTGTTAGAATGTGGAGAAAGGGGAACATTCCTCTATCACAGGTGGAACTGCAAACTTGTACAGCCACTATAAAAGTCAGTATGGAATCTCCTCAGAAAGATAGATGGCAATCTATCTACCTCAAGATAGAGCTATACCACTCTTGGTCATTTACCCAAAGGATGTTTCATCTTACCAAAAGGGCACTTCCTTAAGCAAATTTATTGTTGCTTTATTCATAATAGCTAGGAATTAGAAACAACCTAGGTGTCCCCCTGGAAGAATGGATAAAGAAAATGTACATTTGCACAACTGATAGTACTCAGCTACTTAAAAATGCATTACCTTATTTGAAGGCAAATGGATGTAACTAGAAAAATCATCCTTAGTGAGTTAACCAAGACCCAGAAAGATAAATATGGCATGTCTTTGCTTGTATCTGAGTGTTTGTCATTAAATAAATGATAAGAAATTTGAACTACATAGACCCAGAGAAGATAGGCATAGAGGAAGGGACTAGGGGTAAAACACAGCTCTCCCTGGGAGGGGGAAATAAAATGTATTTTATGGGTGAAATGAATTGGGGGAGGAAGGATATAGAAGAGAATGGAATGATCAGGTAAGAAGAGAAGGGAGATGTGATTAATGGGGGGAATTAGGGGAGTGAAAGGTAGAATTGAAGGGTATTTGAAAGGCTATAAAGAAACCTAATGGAATGGAAAAAATAAAATGACTCCTAATAATATTCTGTTATTGTTTATTCTTCCATCATTAGAGAGTCTTCCTCATTCATCGAATGGGAATACAAAGACCCACAGCTGGACATTACACAGAGACTTTGAAACACACAGCTCTAAACCAGATGCTTCCATTAAATCAAATCCTTCCACTCAGAGTTCAGGAAAACCTGAGAAAGAGGAGGCAGAAGACTTATGGGAAACATAGGGGATGAAGAACAACAGGAGAGCAAGGCCCTCTAAAACAACTGAACAAAGTTTCTAAGAACTTACAGAGACAGAAGCACCAAGCATAGGGCCTACACAGATCTTCAATAGGTGTTCTGCATGCACACTAGAACTTTCAGTTTAGTACTTTTATCGGACTCCTGAATGTGTGAGAGTCACTGATGCTTGTGTCTTTTCTTGGGGCTATTTTTTACTTTTCTTGGTTTGTGTTGTCTAACTTCCATATGATGGGTTTTTTTTCATCTTACTATTTTTTATTTTCTCATGTTTGGTTATTATCTCTTCAAAGCCTGTTATTTTCTAATGAGTGACAGAAAGGGAGTAGATGCAGATGGAGAGGAGGTGGTGAAGAACTGGTAGGGGTAGATGTAGGAGAAACTGTATTTAGATTATATTGTGTGAGAAAAGAATTATGTTTAGAAAAGAGGAAAAATAAATATTCACCAACTTGTAATTTACAAAGTTACATGAGCATAGTTTTATACCTGACTCCTTATTTATATGGAACACATTAAAGATGAAAAGCAATGTGTTTTTGTTGCTAAGAATGTTTCAATTTTTCTTAATGATCTTCAGAAATTATCACGTTCCATGTTCTTTAACTATGTTTTGTGTTTCTATTAGGATTAGAGCTTTTAATCATTGTATTTTGACAAATTAATACTATTATTTAGAATATAGTTTTCCTATCTGCTGCTTTGTGTTACACTGTATCTGTTTATACATGGACTTAGTTATTTTTTTCCTGTGAAGAGACATCATGACCAAGGCATCTTAACGAAAGCAATTGAGGGGCTTTAATTGGGGGTTTGCTTAATGTTTCTGGAGTTAGTTCATGGTATTTTGGAAGGTAGACAGGCAGGCAGGCAGGTAGGCATCACACTGGAGCACTAGTTAAGATCTTACTTCCTGAAACACAGGCAGGAGGCAGAGAAAGAGAAAAATTAGTGGATTTCAAAGACTGTTATCAGTGACACAACTCCTCCAACAAAATCACACTTCCTAATCCTTCCTAAAAAGTCCACTCACTGGGATCCATACATTAAAATATACAAATGAGTCCACTCTCATTCAAGCTAACACATACATTGATGTAAATATTTTATCAATTAATTTTTTGTATTCTTCAACATGCAATCATATTATTTGCAAATTAGAAAGGTATTTATAGCTTTTATGTAAAATTGTTTTATTTCCACTTTCTGTGCTTTGTCTGTTGACAATGTTTATTAATAGTCCTGATTCTCAGTATCCTGTTGTTAAACATAATATTGGTTGTTGGTATGAAGTATTTCTATGCCTTCCCCACATTATGGTAATATGATATAAGTTTGAGATATTTAATGAAAATAGTATTAAATATCATAAAGTTTTAATGTTTATAAAGATTTGCTTTTTTATGTCTATTTGTAGTATAAGATGAATTTTCATATTCATAACTATCCTACTACTAGATAGACAATTATAGCAGTACTTATCATGAAGGAATTTTATTTTATTTGTGATTCTTTGTTAATATTTTAGGAGTTTTACATCCACATTAAACTATACATCTATATATTTTCTTCTTATGGATTACATATCATACTGATAAATGAAATTGATCTATATTATTTTTATCATTTTTGTCCAGATTATAGAGTTAAGGTTATTCCAATGAATATAAATTCTTATGTAAGGTTGTAGTTACATTTTTAAAAAACTGAGACATTTTCTCTTCCAATGAATATAAATTCTTATGTAAGGTTGTAATTACATTTTTAAAAAATGGAGACATTTGCTGTTTCTTCTGTGCTCTGGAATTGTATAAATAGGATGGGAAGAATTGTCCTTTGTAGGTTTTAATGAATTTAACATAAAACTGTCGAGAATAATGTCATGTTCTCAAGCTCATTCTTTCAAAACTGTGTCTTCATTCTATTGCTTGATTATAGTAATTATTGTCATTTTAATGAAATTTATATTTTTCTTGAAATTTTAGGCTTTTAATTCAAAACAGAAATTTAGTAATTTAAGTGTTTTTAACTAATCTCATTTAGCAAGCTCATAGAAGAAAATACACAAAAGCATCAGACTTGTAAGAGAAAGGAGTCAGTTCACAAAAGCAGGATTTAGGGACACTGGAGATGCCAACTACTTGTGGACCCCAACTGGAAGTAAGAAAATACAAAGGACTTTAAGTAAGGTGTTGGAGGAGGGGCTGCTTGTTGGTTTCCGGCCACCTGGCTAGCTCTTATTGGCTAACTCTTACATATTAGTTTAACTCATTTCTATTAATCTGTGTATCACCATGAGGTTGTGGCCTACCAGCAAAGTTTCAGCACTTCTGTCTCCAGTGGTGCCTCCATGGCATCGATCTGACTCCACCCTTCTTTCTCCCAGCATTCAGCCTAGCTTTCCCTGCCTGCCTAAGTTCTGCCTTGCTATTGGTCCAAAGCAGTTTCTTTATTCATTAATGGTAATCACAGCACACAGAAGACAGGGCTCCCACATTAGTAAGGAAAGCCCATTTATACTGTATGAATGAAAGTGTTGCATTAAAGCTGTAGCTTTTTCGTAAGCCTAGTACCCTCAAAAAAGTACTTTAAGATAGAAGAAATAATAATAAAAACTATGAATATGAGGAAGAATACAAGAGGAGGAGAAAGTGGGAGGAGGAAATAGAAGAGATATTTCTATTTCTCCGGGGAAGAGGGAGAGAAATTGTGCTTGAGAAATGGGGGAAGGAACTTTGGAATTTTAGTTGCTTTTTATTGGGGCATAACAAATTTAGTAGCACAATGTGTTTACTGCCTCAAAATTTCATAGTGTCATAAGTCTGAACACCACATAGCAGTTATACCTAGCTACAGTCATCAGCAGCAGTTTTATGTAGGACTTCAGGTGAACCTCCCAAATCACTGACAGAATTTAGTTTTGAGGATGTAGAGCTGAAAGTCTCATATCCTTACTGGCTTTTGACTGATGGTTGCTTTCTGCCCCTATAATTTATTATCCATCATCAAAGTCAGCAGTGGGGTTTCTTTTATAGGAAATTGCTGCCTTCAGAAAGAATTCAATGGCTTTTTTGATTTTTTTTATTGATTTTTATTGAGCTCTACATTTTTCTCAGCTCCCCTCCCTGCCTCATCCCTCCCCTTCAACCCTCCCCCAAGGTCCCCATGCTCCCAATTTACTCAGGAGATCTTGTCATTTTCTACTTCCATGTAGATTAGATCTATGTATGTCTCTCTTAGGGTCCTTATTGTTGTCTAAGTTCTCTGGGATTGTAATTTGTAGGCTGGTTTTCTTTGCTTTATGTTTAAAAACCACTTATGAGTGAGTACATGTGATAATTGTCTTTCTGTATCTGGGTTACCTCACTCAAAATGATGTTTTCTAGCTCCATCCATTTTCCTGCAAATTTGAAGACGTTGTTATTTTTTCTGCTACATAGTACTCCATTGTGTAAATGTACCACATTTTCCTTATCCATTCTTTGGTCGAGGGGAATTCAGGTTGTTTCCAGGTTCTGGCTATGACAAACAAAGCTGCTATGAACATAGCTGAGCACATGCGCTTGTGGCACGATTGAGCATCCTTTGGATATATGCCCAAAAGTGGTGTTACTGGTTCTTGAGGAAAGTTGTTTCCTAATTTTCTGAGAAATCACCACACTGACATCCAAAGGGTCTGTACCATCTTGCACTCCCACCAGCAATGCAGAAGTGTTTCATTTACCCCACAACCTCTCCAGCATAAGTTGTCATCAGTGTTTTGGATCTTGGCCATCCTTACAGGTATAAGATGGAATCTCAGAGTTGTTTTGATTTGCATTTCTCTGATGACTAAGGATGTTGAACATTTCCGTAAGTGTCTTTCAGCCGTTTTAGATTCCTCTGTTGAGAGTTCTCTGTTTAGGTCTGTACTCCATTTTTTTTATTGGATTATTTGTTCTTTTGAGGACCAATTTCTTGAATTCTTTGTATATTTTGGAGATCAGACCTCTGTCTGATGTGGGGTTAGTGAAGAACTTTTCCCATTCTGTAGGCTGTCATTTTGTCTCGTTGACCGTGTCCTTTGCTTTACAGAGGCTTTTCAGTTTTAGGAGGTCCCATTTATTAATTGTTTCTCTCAGTGTCTGTGCTGCTGGGGTTATATTTAGGAAATGGTCCCCTGTGCCAATGTGTTCAAATGCACTTCCCACTTTCTCTTCTATAAGGTTCAGTGTGGATGGCTTTATGTTGAGGTCTTTGATCCATTTGGACTTGAGTTTTGTGAATAATGATAGATATGGGTCTATTTTCATTCTTTATTCATTAATGGTAATCACAGCACACAGACAGGACTCCCACATCAGTAAGGAAAGCCCATTTATACTGTATGAATGAAAGTATTGCATTAAAGCTGTAGCTTTCTTTCACTACCCCCCCCCCTTTACTTCTTGCTTCTTGGAAGGTTAGTCTATGCACACTAATAAGTTCTTCTCTGAAATATTTTTATGTTTTTGTATTTGGACTGTTCACTTAGGAAAACTTAATTTTATATAACAGTTCTCATTGTTGTCCACTTTGAATTGCAAATTAAAATTCTTGTTATTATTTTTTTCTGGATATATGTAGCTTTCCTTTCCAAAATTACCTCATTAGATGACAGGAACCATGTTGTTTATTTTTTGTTTTATGATGTTTAATATTTTCCCTTAGAAACAAATGAGTTCAGCATGTGTGTGTGTATGATGTTGAGGCAAGATGTATTTTCTGTCACATATATATAGTATATATATATTTATACTTTTTCTAAAACAGTAAGTCTTCTCTTACACACATATTTTTGTAATTGCTTGTAATTCAATTAGATTTTCTTCCTCAAAGATATGATTTTTAAACACTAACAAACACAAGATTTTAGTTTTTATATCAGGACAATATTTCTCATCAGACAATGGGTATATTCAAAGCTTACCCAACCATAATATTTTATGAAACAATCTTAGTGATCTTAGAGACATTACTGAAAAAGCCAGCCTAGTTACTTTAATGACTTATTTTCTAATCACATAGCAAAATATATTTCCTAAACAAATAGGTCTGGCTGACCACTTGGGAAGGTTACACTGCTTTGTCAGATACAGGCACATGGTTTTTCGCTAATTTACTGTGCATTGCCTTTTTTTACATGAAACCAAATAATCTGATGAGCTGTTTTTCATAATATTTTTATTGATTATTTTGGAATTTCATAGCATGAACCCCGAACTCAGTCACTTGAGCAGTACTCCCAGGTCTGCTCCCATCCTTGTGACCTCCTTCCCCCCCAAAAAGAAAAAAATGAAAAAAGAAAACAAATCAAATTTGTAAAAACAAGTCCAATACGTGTTGTCCATGTAGTCACTGGAACATGGTCATACTCCTGGTAGCCAGCCTCTTAGAGGAAACTGAGACCTTCTCCCACCCAAAACCCCCCAGAAATTATCAGTGTGGAGAGCTACACTTCAGTATCCTTATTACAATTTTAAGAGTTCTCTTCAACGACTTTCTGCATGTTAGACTTTTTAAGGGAACTGAAGGTAGGGTTGTCACAAAAACCTTCTCTGGTCCTCTTCCTCAACTGTGATTCTGTAGTCATTAATACTATGGCAAAAGTAGTTTCCTTGCACTTTACACTCATCAGGAACTTGGATCATGGACTTATACATGGTTTCTGGAGACAGCACAGTTCACAGACATTTACATGGTCTCAAATGTCTGCACTGTGCCATGAATTTCAGCATGTGCAAAGCATGGATATACACAGTTTTCTGCTGTTTCACAGCATCGCTTTTGATGGCACAGGCCACGGACATCACCATGACCTCAGGGAGCAGCGCAAGCCATGCACATCAATATGGACCCTGGCAGCAGCACAACCAACTGGCATTAACTTGGCTTCAGTCTACAGCACAGGCCATGAATATCTGTATAACCTTTGGTTGTAACACTGGCCAGAGACAGCAACAGAGATTCTGGCTGCAGCAGGACCGTGGACCCAGACAAAGTCGTTGGTGGCACCATGGACACAAATATCACCATGTGAAGCACAATTAATAAAAACTTGGGGTCAGAAATTAGGCCTCAACCTGAAGACCCCAAAAACAAAACAGCCAACCACTGGCTCTAACCTCAACCTCAGTCTGAAATGACGATCCTGCTTCCAAAAATCTCAGAATGAGACTGTCTGAAAGCTGTCTCCCTCTGTTTTATATTCCTCTCTAGGACTGGGTTAAAAGCATGCACTACTGGGATTAAAGGCATGAACCACCTGATTTCTAGGACTAGTGGGACGGTTTTACTCTCAGATCTTCAGGCAGTCTTTATTTATTAAAATAGAATTGAAATGCCACTACAACCATGGCCTCAGGTGGAGCTCAGGAGTAGTAGCATAGCCCATGGACATCAACATGGCTTCAGGAAGTAGCGCAGACCATGAACATTAGAATGATCTTCTTGGTAACATGGGTCACAGACATCAACATAGACCTCAGCTACAGTAGGATGACAGACATGCACTTGAACCTCAGGCTTCAACATAGCCTGGGACAGCAGAGCATGAATACCAAAGTGGTCTCCAGGGGCAGCACAGACCATAGAAGTCTTTTTGAGGAGGTCTAATCTAGAAAATGAACCATTCTTTATCTTGGACACGCTGTAGCTGCTCAGAACCAGGGCAATAATGCAGCTGAGGATTGAGTCAAACGGCAAGCTCCAAGCCACTGCATACCACCCATTGACCCATTGACTCATCTTGGCACTGACTTGTTATCCTGTCCAGCATAGGCTTCTCTCACATCTGTCACCATTGCTGCATCTCTAGTTCTACCTTTTTCCATTGATCACTCACTTCCCCGCTCCTCTGTCTTTCCCACCTCTGCATTGAATATTCATTCGCTGTTGTGCCATTGGAAACTGCCATGTGTCACATAATGGTTTTTGCCCAGACAGTTTTACATACAAATATTCATTGCAATAACTTATTAGTCTGGTTCAAAGTTTCCTTTTTCTGAACTATCATAAATACTGAAAAATTGCCAAGACTCTTCTCAGATATTCTGCTGTTTTGCCCAAAGTTGCAATGATGTTACAGCTAGGCAGGGCATCCAGGGGCAGGCAATATGTGAGCTCCTGGCTGCTGCTCTCCTCCCCATCCTCAAGGTCGGCCGCCCTGAGGCTCACCAGGCTCAACTTTTGTGCTTGTAGCCTGCAGGCAACACTGCTGCAGCCTGCTAAGCTCCATCTCCCAGCAGGGCAAGCAGCACAAGCGGCAGCTGCAGTGGTTTCACGTTGGGTGCCCACTGGCGGGCATAGGACCCGCCCTATTCAGTTATGGCATGTTTCTGTTGTGAACTCCAGGCAGGGGCCACCCTCCTGCATGACTCACCAGGCATAACTGTTGAGCTTTTAGGCTGCAGGGCAAATCATTGCCCAATATCTTCCATCTCCCATCAGGGCAAGCATCACAGACTGTAACTGAGGCAGATGCATGTGGGTGGCTGGCTGACTGGCCAAAGGCGAGCCCAAAGCAACAAAGATACGTCTCTGCTTGAGCTCACCCCCGTCCCCAGTGTTGGCCACCAGGCATGATCCCTGTGCCTATTGTCTTCGAGCAGCTGCTGCCCAGTACTTTATGTCTCCCAACAGGGTAAAAAAGCACAGGCCACAGCCGAGGGGGTTTCATGCCAGGAGCAGACCAGCAGTCCTGGAGCCGGCCCTACTCATCAACAATCTGTTTCTGCCAGAGCTCCTGGGAGCCACACATCTTCCTGTCATCAGTGCTGGTACCCGCAAGGCTCAGCAGAAACAACTTTTGTGTCTGCAGCCTGCTTGCTTAGATACAGCAGCAAAGGGTATAGATTTGCCACACATGGCTCTGTTCCAGTTTCATGAGTCCATGATTTAAAAGTATCTTCTCATAAGACGTGCCTTTTTATTTTCTTAGTTGTTCTGAAGCAACTGCAGGCCCTACAGACACCTTTTTCGCTGCCAAATCACCCTAGGAATCTCTATGGTTCAGAGAACACAGCGGTGATCTTTGTTTTCTCTCAGATGAAATTTTATTTAATCAATTTTATTTCATCACTAGGTTTTACTTTTATTTATTTGCCTTTTATTTTTTGATTGAAAATAGATTCTTCTTCAATACAATACAACCCAAACACAGTTTCTACTCCCTCCACTCCTCCTAGCTCTCCACCCACAACTCATCACCTCCTTATCCATGTTCCCTTCCCTTCCCTTTCAGAAAAGAGCAGGCTTACAAAAGAGGACAGAAACAGAACAAAGCAAAATACAAGAGAAGACAAGGTGAAACCCTTCATATCGACTCTGGACAAGGCAACCTAATGGGAAGGAAAGAGTCCTAAAAGCAAGCAAGAGTCAGAGACACACTTGCTGCCACTATTAGGAGTACCACTGAAAACATCAAGCTAACAACCATAACATATACATGGATGATCTGGTACAGACCCATGCAGGTCCCATGCTTGCTGCTTCAGTCTCTGTGAGCTTATGTGAGCCGTTGTTACTTGATTCAGTGGTCCATGTTCTCCGGGTGTCCTCCAAATCCTCTGACTCCTACAGTCTTTCCTCTCCCTTTTCCATGGGGTACCTCATTCCCCAAGGAGAGGCACCTGATGGAGACCTCCAATATACTTTCTCTCCACATTCTGTGCATCTCTGCACCTGCTCCCATCTGCTGCCAGAGGAAGCCTCTCTGATGATGACTGGACAAGGTACCACTCTGTGAGTACAGAAGAGCATCATTAGGAATCATTTCATTGATTTTTTTAAAAGACAAATTGTGTTTGGTGCTAGGTTTCAGGGCTATCCAGTCTCTGGTTTCTGGCCATGAAAGCACTATTGGACATGGATCCCCTTCTGTGGAGTGGGCCTGAATTTAAACCAGACGTCCATTGGCCACTCCCACAAGTTCTGTGCCACCATCGCCCCAGTACATCTTACAAGTAGGATAGACTGCATGCAGGTTGAGGTTTTGTGGTTGGGTTTGTGTCCAGGTTTCTCTTTTCATATCTTGCAGAGTACCTTCTCTTGCCAAACAGACTAGAATGTAGGCATGGAGATTCCTAGAAATGCCAACTCAACATTCAATGTGTTTGTGATTTCAAGTGATGATCTCTGAGGGCTGCTACCTGACACCATATGTGTAGGCATCTTTGAAGGGCAGAAGATGTATTTTAGAAAGCAAGGTATCGCTGGGTGGCTCAAGGTGCCCTCCAGAGGAGGACAATAAGAAAAAGAAAACTCCAGAAAGGGAAAATTGGCATCTTAGTTCGCAAAACTCACTTTGAGAAGTGATTCTAAAGTCACAGGAAGGGTTCATAATTTACTGAGCTCATTTGATATAAATTACTCATTTACCATTGACTTATACAGGAGTAATCAATAACTCATACATAACTTTTTACATAACTTATTTTTAAGGGGCAATAGTATATAGTTTGCTAATTTAGTTGTTTTGTAAAATTCTATAAAAATAATGTCCTTTAATCAAAATTTAGGTTTAATCTGCAAAAAAATGAAATGACTGTTAAATAATTAGTCATCTCCAGAAAGTACTAATCTAATTTTAACTGGGAGGTTAAAATTTATCTTTTTAAAGAAACTGCTAAGTAGTAAAGGGTAATTTATTAAGTTAGTTTGCTAACTGCATAAAGCTGATCCCTTTTTGCTAGTGAATACTAAAAATTTTAGAATGTGTTATTTTCACCATCTCAAATGTATCTTTAGTCTTTCAACTGTAATTTCGAAGTTCAGCACCATCTAGTGTTTCTGTAACTCAATGTTCAACAGTGAAATGTTTGGAATTCACAGCAGATTCTTAAAATCATAGAATGTTTCACATGATGACAGATGTAAAATTAAGGGTGAAGACTGACACTGGGATCATTGAGAGTATACCAGTTTCTTTTAACCAGTTTTCTCTTACTCCTACCAAGTACAAGTCTGGAATGATACTTAGTTATTCTAAAAGTCAAATAGGAGAAAAATCAAATAATGTGTACCTAGAGATAAGTCTATATTTAAGAGAACTATTGATTAATTCAATTATTAGCATCAGTTCTTTTCCATATCTTTTAAAAAAGAGGGGGTACTAGGATAATTTTAAGATTTATTTAATTTTTTATTTTTATTCATTTTACCTAGTTTCCTGTCCCTTCCCTCATCCCACTCCCTCCCACCTCTTCCCGACCCCACCAGCATCCACTCCCCAGAATTAATAAATAAGGCTTTCCATGTGGAGTAAACAAAGCCTGGCACATCAAGTTGAGGCAGGACAAAGCCCCTACCCTCTGCATCAAGGCGACCAAGGCATCCCACCATAGGGACTGGGCTCCAAAAATCTAATGCACCAGGGATAGATCCTGGTCACACTGTCCTGGGCCTCCCAAACAGACCAAGCCAAACAATTGTCAGCCACATGCAAAGAGACTAGTTCAGTCCTATGCAGTCTCCCCAGCTGTCCATCCAAGTTCGTAAGCTCCCTTGAGCTTGAGACAGTTACCTGTCTCTCTGGGTTTCCCATCCATCATCTTAACCTCCTTTGCTCATATAATTAATTCTCCCTCTCTTTGACTAGACTCCAGGAGCTGGGCCCACTGCTCAGCTGTGCATCTTGCATCTGCTTCCATCAGTTACTGGATGTAGGTTCTATGATGACAATTAGGATAGTCGCCAATCTGATTGCAGGAGAAAGTCAGTTCAGCCACC
>PVIU01034514.1:0-11259 GCA_004026605.1 Ondatra zibethicus | reverse complement strand
CTGGCTTCCTCCTTTTCCTTTGCACTCTGTGACCCACATTTAGGGTGAATTTTCCATTCTCAGTTAAATTTCTCAGGAAACTCCATCAGAGACATCACTAAAATTATAGCACCTAGTATTAACCAATGGTAATAAGACATATTCACAGCATAGAGAGGGGAATCCCACGTAAGTACATAGAAATTTCAAAAATGAATATTATATTTCTATATTTCATTTCCTAATCCACAACTGTCAATAAAGTGGCTTCAAATATTCCTGCCCCATTACTTTTTTATTCATAAATGACAGAAATTTTTGAAGTGTTCCTATATCACCCTTGAGAGATAGAGCTAAGTGATTATAAAAGCCAGAGAGTCATAGAGCTTGTTGTGAGACTGTGTCTACTAGTAATGTTAGAAGATATGTTCATAAAGTCTTACTAACGTGACTGCCAGTACACATAAGCTGAATAAGGACAACAACAATAGATATATTGACATAGATATGTGAAAGTCCATAAGGCCTCAGCTCTATACAAAGAACTACAGGCAACTCAGGAATACTGAGAATGAGAGAAATAATCTTTTCCCCATAGAAGAGCACAATAAATGACTATCCAATACCAAATGGTCAACACTGAAAATGTACATACAAGTAATAATACCTATGTGTATAATATATGTATATATATATATATATATATATATATATATTCTTAATTACATAAATAAAACCTCTTTAGTCTTTATAATGTTAATGAAAAAAGGGCCATGAATTTCAATGAGAGTAAGAAGGGGTTTGTGATGGAGGAAAGGTGATGTGGGATTTTCCTCTGTGTGCTGTGAATACCATTGGTTAATAAAGAAACTGACTTTGGTCTGTGCAGAGCAGAATAGAGGTAGACAGGGAAAAATAAACTGAATGATGGGAGAAATAAGGAAGGGACAAGAGATGCCATGTAGCTGCTGCTGGGAACAGACATGCTGGAACTTTGACAGTAAGACACAGACACGTGGCAATACACAGATTAATAGCAATGGGCTAAATTAAGATGAAAGAATTAGCCAATAAGAAGCTAGAGATAATGGGCCAACCAGTGATTTAATAAATATAGTTTCTGTCTGGTTATTTTGGGCTGAGCAGCTGGGAACAAACAAGCGGCCTCCTGCAACAGAAAGGGAAGGCAAACTTATAATTATATCATAAACTAAAAAAGCAAATAAATAGTTTTAAAATATTATGATGGCTAAAGTCATCTTAGAGTGTAGTTTTCTGCTGGTAGAAAAATTATAAAAATATCCAACTAATTTTCATTTATGGAAAATATGTGTTTATTTTTATCAATATTAGAAAAGTTTATATATAGACACATGGCTGGTGCACACATCATCCCCATGTGTAGTGATCTTATGCTTTTTTGGTTTCCTAAGAAGAATTCTGTCAGTTCAAGCCTATTCATTTACTCAGCAATATATAAATTTTACTTTCATAGTTGGAACTGCACTAAGTTGAGACAAATTCTTTATTCGTGCTTACAAAGTATGTCATTCTTGTGATTATTAAACACATTTCCCTACCAGGTCACAGTTCATACCTATTAGTATAGCAACTTCTATTCATCTGGTTTCTCTCATTAATTCATTAATAAATTAATATATATATACTCATATATATAGAATTTTGCATTAAAATTATATATAGTTCATTTTATACTCTTTTCACTAGTCTTAATTCAATACACAAACATTATAATCCATACATTTTCCATAATTTATATATATCACAATTGACTTAATAATGTTCATTTGATGCTCACATATATCTGTATTTGAAAGGGACTGTCAACCACAAACAATTTTGATGTAAGTATCCTTGGGTGAATATCAAAGTCACACATTGCTCTCTGGGGATCAATATTGAAGTGGAGTGGAGTAGAAACACCTGTTGTATAGCATAGAAAGGATTAGCACCAGGAACAGATTCCCTCATATATCTTTTGCTGACAGTAACATCTATATCTGCGTACTGCATCTGGAGTAGCTGTTATAGGTATGTAGGCATAACGGAGATTCCATGGGTCATCTTTATTTGAACATTGTGAATCTGGTTCAGCAAGAGTAGAGAGATCTTGGTCAAGTTCCCTGAACACACTATAAATCTGAAGGACCAGCCCAGTGCTAAAAAGTTTCAAAGAAATGCTCTAGAATAAGGTGAACCACAGATGCTTATGGGAAAAACCTATATAAAACTTTGCAAGATCCCAAAGAAACATAAAACACATGTGAAGAACAGCAAAATCCAGTGAACAGTGAACCTTAAGAGTATCTGACAGTGCTGTAAGAGCTATGCACTAGCACCCTGTATAAACAGGCTTCCAAGAGGGTAAGCTCATCTGATTTATATTCTATCACCACTTAAACAAATTTAACACTGATACAAGGCGAACATTCAGAGACTTTGTTTTATCATTGTATCAATACAATATATAAGCAGACATTACTAGACAACAGAAATCCAGGTAATTCTTTATCTATCAGGCAGACAAGGCCACCAGTAAGAAACAACTTAAGTTGACTTAGATATGAATGTACACTTCGAGTGTCAGCTCTTCCATGGAAAATTATTGGATTTTAATTATCCCACTTTGTTTTGAATTTCTAGGAATGGAACCCAGGGTTACGTGTAGGCTAGGCAAGAACGCTGTCGATTACAAACCCAGTCCACTGGCATCTGATAAGACAATAGTTGAACATCTTAGATCTATCAGGAAATCAAGGCCATAGAGAAAAGGCAACTGTGAACCTAAAAAGGTACAAACAAATACAGAGAACCAGGGACAGACAAATGCAGAGAACCATCCCTTGAATGTGCTTATATGAAGAAGAAGCCACTGAGATCATAAATTCACTTGACCTTCAAATGTTAATTTTGAGGAATCTCCTGACCTAAATGAACATGGGCCATTCCTGTGAAATCAACCCCATACTTTCATGAATTTTACAATTGACAAAGTATCAGTAACCCATGGATCTCTGAGTCTACTTCCATCACTTAATGGATGAAGGTTCTGTGATGACAATTAAGGCAGTCATCAATCTCATTACAGGAGAAGGCCAGCTTAGGTACCCTCTCCACTATTGTTTGGAGTCTTAGCTGTGGTCAATCTTGTGGATTCCTCAGAATTTCCCTAGTGCCAGATTCTTACTAGCCCCATAACAGCTCCCTCAATCAAGATTCAGCCATCCTGTTCCCTTATGTTGTCCTTCCCCCTCTGTCCCCCTCCACCTACAACTTTACCCTCCCTTCTTCCAATCTCCTATTGCCCGAATTTTCTCAGGAGTGCTTGTCAATTTCCCCTTTCCAGGGGGGATACATATATGTATTTCTTAGGGTTATCCTTGTATCCTTGCTTCTCTGGGGTCATAGACTATAGGCTGGTTATTCTTAGCTTTATGTGTAATATCCACTTATGAATGAGGACATAACATATTTGTCTTTCTGCATTTAGGTTATCTCACTAAGGATTTTTTTTTTAGTTCCATCCATCATCTGTTTGACTGCAAATTTCAAGATTTCATTTTTTTAACGGTTGAGTAGTACTCCATGGTGTAAATAAGCCACGTTTTCTTTATCCATTCTTTGAATAAGGGGCATCAAGGTTGTTTCTAGGTTCTGGCCATTATGAATAAATCTGCTATGACCATAGTTGAGCAAATGTCCTTGTAGTGTGAGTGTGCATCCTTTGGGTATATGCCCAAGAGGGATATTGCTGGGCTTTGAGGTAGGTTGATTCCCAAACTGTTATAATGATTTCCAAAGTGGCTGTGTGTAAGGTTTCACTCCCACCAGCAATGGAGGAGTGTCCCCCTTACTCCTCATCCTCTGCAGCATAAGATATCATCAATGTTTTAATCTTAGAATCTTAGTCATTTTGACAGGTGAAAGATGTTATCCCATAGTCATTTTAATTTCCATTTCTGTTATGGTTAAGGATGTTGAGTAATTCCTTAAGCATCTTTAGACTACTTGAGTTTCTTCTTTTGAGAGTTCTTTGTTTAGATCTGTACCCAGTTTTTCATTGGATAATTTGGTATTTTGATGTCTAGTTTCTTGAGTTCTTTATGTATTTTGGAGATCAGTCCTCTGTTTGATATGGGGTTGGTGAAGATCTTTTCCCATTAAGTTGGCTGCGTTTTTGGCTTATTGACTGTGTTCTTTGCCTTAGAGAAGCTTCTCAGTTTCAGGAGGTCCAATTTTTTTTTTCTTGTTGCTCTCAGTGTCTGTGCTACTGGTATCATATTTAGGAAGTGGTCTCCAGTGCCCATGTGTGCAAGGTCTTTATTTAATTTTGGTATGTGCTACCTGACTAGAAAATTGTCTATTTCTTTTAGATTTTCTAATTTTGTGTAGTATAGGTTTTCAAAGTATGACCTAATGATTCTCTAGATTTCCTCAGTATCCATTGTTATGTCCTCCTTTTCTTTTTTGATTCATTAATTTGGATATTTGCTTTCTGCTTTTTGGTTAGTTTGGATAAGGATTTGTCTAACTTGTTGATTTTCTCTAAAAAAAACAACTCTTTGTTTCATTGATTCTTGGTATTGTTTTCTTTGTTTCTATTTTATTGATTTCATCTCTCAATCTGATTATTTTCTATTGTCTCCTGGGTGAGTCTGCTTCCTTGTGTTTTAGAGCTTTCAGACATTCTGTTAAGTCACTAGTGTGAGATTTCTCCACTTTCTTTATGTAGGCACTTAGTGCTATAAACCTTCCTCTTAGCACTGCTTTCATAGTGTCCCATAGGTCTGAGTACATTGTGCATTCATTTTCATTGAATTATAGAAAGTCTTTAATTTCTGTTTTTATTACTTCCTTGACCCAGAGGTGGTTAAACTCAGCATTGTTCAATTTCTATGAATTTGTAGGCTTCCTGTAATTAGTGTTGATGTTGAATTCTAGCTTTAAGCTATGGTGATCCAATAAAATAAAGAAGTTATTCCAATTTTTTTGTATCTGTTGGGGTTTGCTTTGTTGCTGAGATTGTGGTCAATTTTCAAAAGGTTTCCATGAGGTGCTGAGAAGAAGGTATATTCATTTGTGTTTGGGTGAAATGCTCTATAGATGTCGATTATATCCATTTGTTTCATGATATATGTTAGTTCTCACATTACTCTGTTATTTTTATGTATGGTAGACCTGTCCATTGATTAGAGTTGGATTCTGAAGTCTCCTACTATTAGTGTATGGGGTTTGATATGCAATTTAAACTTTAGTAATGATTCTTTTACATATGTGGGTGCTCTTGTGTTTGGGGCATAGGCATAGATGTTCAGATTTGAGACTCAATCTTCATGGAATTTTCCTGTGATGAGTATGAAGTGTCCTTCTCTATCTCTTTTAATTGATTTTAGTTTGAAGTCTATTTTGTTAGACATTAGGACAACTACACTTGTTTATTTATCAGGTCTATTTGATTGGAAAATCTTTCCCCGACCCTTTACTTTGAGGTAATGCCTGTCTTTGAGATTGAGGTGTGTTTCTTGTATAAAGTAGAAGGATGGGCCCTGTTTTCCTATCTATTCTGTGAGTGTGTGTCTTTTTATAGGTGAATTGAGTCCATTAATATTAAAAGATATTAGTGACCAGTGATGGTTAATTCTTGTCATTTTCCAGTGGTAGTATTTTGTGTTTCCTTTCTTTGGGGTTTGCTGGTGTAAGGTTATATGGTTCCTATGTTTTTGTGGGTGCAGCTAACTTTCTTGGGTTGGAGTTTTCTTTCTAGTTCTTTTTCTAAGGATGGATTTGTAGATAGGTATAATTTAAATCTGGTTTTGTCATATTATCTTGTTTTCTCTGTCTAGGGTGATTGGAAACTTTGCTGGGTATAGCAGTCTGGGCTTGCATCCATGGTCTCTTGTTATCTGCAGTACATCTGTTCAGAACCTTTTGGCTTTCATGGTTTTCATTGAGAAGCTGGGTGTAATTCTGATAGGTTTACCTTTATATGTTACTTCCTTTTTCGTTTGCAGATCTTAATATTCTTTCTCTATTCTATATGTTTTGTATTTTGATTATTATATGGCAAGGGGACTTTTTTTTATCTTGCTCAGTTTATTTCATGTTCTGTAAGCTTCTTGTATCTTCATAGGCATATCCTTCTTTACTTTGGGAAAGATTTCTTCTATGATTTTGTTGAATGCATTTTTTGTGCCTTTGAGCTAGAGTTCTTCTCCTTCTTCTGTTCCTTAATTCTTAGGTTTGGTCTTTTCATGATGTCCCAGATTTCCTGGTTGTTTTGTGTTAAGAATTTGTTAGATTTGAAATTTTCCTTGACCAATGAATCATTTCCTCTATTGCATTTTCAACTTCTGATAATCTCTCTTCCATCTCTTGTATTCTGTTGGTTATTCTTGCATCTGTACTTCCTCTTCATTTACCCACCTTTTTCTACTTCCATAATTCCCATGGTTTGTGTTTTCTTCATTGCCTTCATTTCAATTTTCAATTCTTGAAATGTTGACCTGTTTGTATCACTTATTTAATGTTTTTTTTCTTGGCCTTCTTGACTTTCTTAAAGTGATTTATTGATTTCTTCCAATTTTTTTGTTTGTCTTTTCTGCCATTTATTTAAGGGAATGTTTTATTTTCTCTTGTAGAGTATCTAGTGTCTTCATAAAGTTATATTTAAGGTCTTTTTTATGTTTCTTCTGGGTTAGGATGTTCAGTTCTTCCTTTTCTAGGACCATTTGGTTCTGGTGTTGCCTTATTAATCTTTAGGTTGTTGAATATATTTTTGTACCCATTTCTTCCTCCAATTGGTGCAGACAGTGTCTTTGTTTCTTTGTCTAATCCTTGCAGTTGGTGTCTGTAGCTCTGGGATCCTCTCTTGAAATGATACTGCAGGCACTGTTTGTGTCTCAGAGAGCTGCTGTGGTCTCTGGGGATGGGTAGCCTGGGGGCTCAATGGGACTTGGAGATTACAAGGTAAAAGCAGGGATATTGGAGCAGTCTGCCTGCAGGAGGCTTGCCCACTGGCTGGATTTTGCAGCTGAAGTGGGTAGGGCAGGAACTTGGGGCTTTGATCTGGAGCCTGTAGGGCATAGAGACTGGGCTGCACAGCTGAGGGGCTGATCACTTATTTCTTGGTTCACTCTGTGATATCAACAATAAATACAATTTTTAAGGAGAAAAAAACAGAATATAGTATCTTAAACCAAGGAAAAATTTCAAAATAAAAAGCATGCTTGTAATTTGAGCAAGGAAAAAGGGACAAAGGGGAAAACAAAATAAAATATTTGATAAAATAATGGCTGATATTTTTCCAAACATAATAACATTGAACCACATCTCTAGCAATTGCAGAAAATAACCACCAGGATAAATATTTAAAAAGTTTATGCAAATGCACACAAAATGCATAACCCACAAAGACAGGACCTAGAAAATTCAAGAGTTGTCCAGCATGGTGGGTACCATGGCAGTGTGATTGTGCAAAGAACCAGAAACCTTATATCCGTTAAACTCCTCAGCTCCCTCACATTCTCCTATAATGGTAGATACCTAAACTTAAATACTTTAAAGAGGTAAAACTGTATAGTACAAAACCTGAATCAAATATATGCAAATTTAAACTAAGGGAGTTATTTGTGTGCTTTCAAGAAAGACGTTGTAGCAAGAGAACAATAGCCAAGATGAAAGCATCCTTAGAAGGGGAGAATAGGCTTTAAAATCACATATCTTATAATGAACATTTGCCTAGAATTTATAAGGAATGCTTAAAACTCAACAATAATTAAATAATCTAATAAATCAATATGATTAGATTTTTCTCAGAGAAAATAGATTTAAAAATGATCAGTTAACTCATAAATGATGATGCTTAATACCATAGTCATCAGGGAAAAATTAAAAAAATACCTCAGAGAAGTATTATTTCACAATTATTTTGACTGTGAAAAAACAAAAATCTGATAAATGCTTACAAGGGCGTAAAGAATCTAGGTGCAATCATATAGTCTCTGGGGACTTTGAAATAATATAGTCACTTTGGGAAACATTCTGGCCATTTTTGAAATGATCTAAGACTCAAATTTCACTCCAAAAGAAATAAAAATATATTAAAACAAAACCTTATTTATTAATATTTATATAAGAAGTCTTAACAATAGCAAAAGGGTGAACAGAATTCAAATAACCTTCATTGTATAAATATATAAACAATATGAGAACCTCCACTGTGGGAGGAAGAAGTCAATTTAACTCCATTTACAGATGATATAATTGTGCATCAGAAATCCCTAAAGGTCCTATCAAATGTCATTTTGACCAAATGAACAAAGTACAGCTTACCAAAAGCGATTTATAAAACCTAGTAGCTTTTAAAAGCAGAAATAACACTCTAAGAAAGAAATCAGGAAAACAACACCCTTCAAAATAGCTTCAGAAATATCTGGAAATGGGCTCTGAAAGATCATTCAGCAGTGAAGAGCCCTTCCTGCTCTAGCAGAGGACTGGAGTTTGATTCCAGCACCCTATAGTGGTTCACGAACATCTGTTTCCAGTTCTGAGAGATCCAGTATCCTCTATGCAAGCAAATCGCCCATACACATTAAATAAAAATAATTCTGTAGGAAGTTAAATAGGCATTCAATGAGAACCAGGAAGTAGAGGAAAGAACTGAAGTAGATTCTAAAAGCCTGTAGGACCCCTCACATTCACAAGCAAGAAGAATTAACTGTCTTTAAAAAGTTTGAAGTCATACTGTTAATGTTTACCTACAAATTCGATGCAATCCCTATCAAAATAGAAGTGATGCGCTTCTTTGAAAATATATGGATACACAAATAAGATTCCAAACATCCAATGAAATCTAGATTAAAAAGACAAAGAGTGGATGCATCTCAACTTATTTTGCTCTCGCCCAATTCCTCCCTGTTTTCCCTTCTTTACTACCTGTCTGACACAACGTAGTTACTCTCCTTTCTTTAACCTTCCCAATCATAATGGACTGCAATACAAGAAACCCTGAACCAAAACAAGTCTTTATTTTTCAGAGTTGTTGGTCTCAGACATGCTCCCAGAGCCATAAGAAAAAAAAAATTCCTGTAGACATAGAAGATGTTGCTTATAGGAAAAGAAAGGGAGCTAGAGTACAGAAAGAAATAGCTATGACCTTAGAACACTGTTTGGAAAATTTAACAGTGACTACCTAATGGAGTAAATAGTTATGATAATAACCCCTAGGTTTTATACTTTGAAGAAATAATTGTATGATAAGTCTTACATCTGAAAATTATTTAAATTATTTAAAGAAAACATAAAAATTCTCATGAAATATACTTCATATAACACATTATAATAACAAATTCCGTAAGGATTCTAACAGCATAGTCTTTCAAACAACTCATGAACAACTAAAGAAGAGCCACATAGTACACATTTTTATGACTAGAAAAGCAAACTGAGACAAAATTATAGTAATGAAACAATTGATCCAGCATTGTATAGTAAATAATTAGATGAAAATTTCATATTTTTCCTTACCTTATAAAAATTGAAAATCTAGGGGTCTCTCAGAGTTGAGATATTATCAACTTAGAGTACTACAGAATGTGTTTATATGATAAAGTCATTTTGTAGCTTTAGTTAGCTGAAAGACTCTTGGATAAATATATTTGTTAAAAGTCAGCAGTTATAAATTCATAACATGTGGACTTTTACTATATAAATGACTGTAGAAGAAATAAAATGATTAAGAAATATTTATGGAAATCATTTTATGAACTGGCCTTTTGCCATCTTGTGGCAGAGTTTATCTTTTTATTGCTTCCCATCCTGTTTAATGCTCTTCAGCCACATTTTATCAATATCTTTTTAGTCATTCATAAGTATTGCATAATCCTTGTTACTATTTTCAATGGAGTAATATTTTTCCTTTTATGTTTCTAGTGTGTTATTAAAATTAAGGAGAAAGCATTGACTTTTATATCTCAATCTGATTCGTAGCCAATTTCCCAAAGTCTTATTAATTTCAATAAATTATCTCAATTTTCTAATAAAGCAGTTGTATTTTCTGAGAATGAAAAGTGTTTTGGTTTGGATGAATGTTCATTAAATATCTCCATGTTAAAACTACAGATTGGCACTACAGGGCATGTTGGAGCTGCTAGATGGAACTTCCTGGTGGGAACTCCTTAGGTAACTGGGGGCACTGTCTTGAAAGCTGCTCCTATTCTTCTGTAACCATATCTTAGATCTCTGCTCTCTGTATTCAGGTGAGCTGTTTAATCTCCTCTGTGTTTCCACACTGACATGTTGTTCTTGCCAGTCCCCAGGTAAGTGGTCCTAGACATGAAGAACTTTTCAAACTATAAAGGTAAATTAACTTTTCTCCTCACAAATTGCCTCATGTATTTTAGTTGTGTCAGAAAGCTGACAAATGCTAATGGGAATTTTTTAATTAGTTTGTTTCACGTATTATAATTGTATTCTATCTTTACTTCATTATCCAATCTAAAATTTAGGAGTAAAAACTTGACTGACAATGTTAGAAAGTCTGTTTTTTGTTAAGTGTAGAATTTCAATCTAAAATATTGTTTGTTGTTGAGTGTTGACAGTTATCTTATGCTTAATTAATTCCCTTATATTTTATTAATTATGGCTGCTGACTTGTACTTGATTCTTTTGGATCATTTACTGACTTAGATAAAATTACTTGATTTATATATACTCATTGAAGTCCTATAGATTCCTGTATACTGTACTACAATGACAAGCTAATTCAGTCATGTATGCCATTCTCAAGTACCTGTAGATTAAAGTTATATCAATGCATGAATAAGGTCGGTTGGTTTTTCCTGCTCTATAAATAATAAAAAGATGTATTATGAATCTCATGATATTTCTGGAAGGCAACATTGCTAATATGATGACTCAAAGGTAGAGTGGATAAAAACATACTTAGTGAGTTGAAGGAACGTCTGTGTAGATGAACAGAGTAGATAGAGAAATCTGATCAAAGGAGATGTAGGAATTCATAGAGTGCCTAAATCATATATTCCACTGTGAGTTAAAGTGTAGTGAATTATGTTAATATGCTGACAGGTGCTGAGATACCCTAGCATTCCTAATATAGACTTTTTCTTCTAGTGTATTATTCAGATAATACACTCCAAGCTTCCTTTAATACTCATTTATATATAGCAACAATAAATACTTTTTGAATGGGATTTCTCAGTTTTAGTTTTATACTCTCTTTAATTTGTGTAATTAAAAGAT
>PVIU01034513.1:0-11256 GCA_004026605.1 Ondatra zibethicus | reverse complement strand
TTGGGGTGTGGCTACTGGGACCCCAGGTAGAAAATCGAGAGAACTCAGGTACGCGCTCTCTCCATGCGGTGTCCGCCAGAGGGATTGGATCGCGACTTTGGTAGAGTGAGCTCCCCTTTTTTCCTTTCATTAAAAATACCTGTTTCTATTGAGCTAGCTTGGTTATTGATTTGTGCCGACTTGATAATTCGTCATCACTCATTCATACTGTATTATTCATCATGTTTGGAACAGGCTTATACATTTTTGCAAGCAATGTTCATTATTAATGTCCAAGAAAAACAAAGCCCCATACCAAGTTATGTTGACAGACACCTTGCAAACACCCTCTTGCTTTAGTTATGAATTTCCAAATGGACTCATCCCTTGGGAGATTTTATTTCTCTGTTTGTCCTTCTCAAGGTAATGCTCATGAAGAACAAAGGCAACTGCAAACAACAGAAAAGAAGCCTGGATTAGCCTAGGAAGAAAGACCAACAGTAACCTTTGCCTGGTGTGTACCAGACCCTGGGTTTCATCCCTCGAGCCACAAACAATAGCAGAAAGCCTAGTGTCCAAACATAAAAATAGTTTGTATTTCTTCTCACTGTGATTAGGAACCTGACAAGAAGAAACTTAAGAGAGAAGAAATTTGTTTTCATCACAGCTCAGGTGAAATACCCATGATGGAAAAGGAGACGCTCATTTTTTGGTGAGAGCTGGCAGGATGGCATGCTCCTCAGGGAGCAGAGAACTCCAGCCAGAGCTGGATCAGCTACAGCCTTCCAGTCCCACCCTTCTAACTCCATGTCTGCTGGGCGAACCTCACTACAAAAAGGTTTCACAACTTCCCAAAACATCTCGACCAATTGGTAACCAACTGTTCTTCTAATGCATGGGCCTACAGGCAACAGTTTATATTCAAGCCATGACTTTTTCTTTTCTCATTTTCTTTGTGAAAGATAATCTAAGTGGGGCGGGGGGCAGTTCAGTCATATACATAATTAACCACCACTAAAGGAACTATTTACACATTACCTGTACAGAATAAGTCTGCTTTGGCAAAATTAAAGAGAAGAAGAATGACAACAAAAAGTAGGTGGATTTTGAATATTTGAGAGCATAAAGATTCCCGTCTTACAAAGAGGTCTCACTGTCTGCAGTAACTTGAGTGAGAAATGTCACCCAGAGGCTCAGGCACTTGAACACTTAGTCCCCAGCTGGAGCTTATTCAAGAGGATGTGGAGAGGTGCAGCTTTGATGGAGGAAGCACATCACTACAGGCATACTTTAAACATTTATAGTCTTGTCTCCCTTCCAGTTCGCTCTTTCTGCTTTGTGTTTACATTTGAAGATGTGACCTCTGCTCTTCCTTCTCTTGTCACCAGGCTTGCCTGCTGTCATACCTCCTCACCATGACGAACTACCAGTCCTCTGGCATAAGATCGAAGAAATTCTTCCTCCTATGCGCTGCCTCGGTCAGTGTTTGATCACAGCAGCAGAAAAGGAACTGATACATTATCTCGGAAACTTAAGCAACTGATTTCTTACTCAAGAATGATCATCTTTGAGCCAAGAAACTTAATTTAAATGTCTCAGTAATCTAATGCTGACTTAAACTGCAAGCCAGAAATATTTTTATCAATTTAATGGGAATGTCAAGACCAAAGAAGAAATTAAATGGTAGTACTTTCTAATGTGCACTTTCCAATAGAAATCAAATACGAACTACATATGTTAGCCTAAATTCCCCATTAGGTACATTTTTTAAGGAAAATGAGACAAATTATTTTGGTGGCCTTTAATCATGGAAAATGAAAACACTATTTCAACAGTTGTCAATATAAAACTTATGAGTTAGACTTTTTGCTGTCTTTTCTCAGACCAACTGCTGAAATTTAGAATGCAGCTGATTTTGGACCACCATAGTTTCAGAGCTCGGCAGCTTCCTGGAACCAGAGGCTACAACTCAGCACAGTCCAGATGATGAAAATATTTAGAATGGCTGGGTGGCGCACACCTCTAAAATCCCAGCACTCGGGAGGCAGAGGCAGGTGGATCTCTGTGAGTTCGAGACCAGCCTGGTCTACAGAGTGAGTTTCAGGACAGTCACAGCTACACAGAGAAACCCTTTCTCAAAACACAAATGAAAAAAAATATTCCATGGGATTATGTAGATTCTACAAGTATTAAAATCTTAGTTGACCTAATAAATATTTGAATGACAATGATAAACTGCTTTTCTATGAAATAGACAGAAATAATGTTTCTTAAAATTGCCATTTTTCCAAACTATATAATACCTTTGCTTAGAGAGTATTCAATTCAATCAGGAAAATAGTTTTTAGTTTATCAAACACTGACAGGATATTTTGAGAAATTTTAAATAGATAAGGCAATAGTAAAAGAAAAATCTTATTGAAAATAAGCAGAATTCATAACATTTAAAGAATGACCTTTAAAATATATGCAGTATTCTTGGGGCACTTGTGTTATAACATTCAGAATATAAATACACAAGAGAGGAGATGGAAAGATGGCTCTGTGGTTAGGAGCACCTGCTACTCTTACAAAGGACCAGCATTCAGTTCTAAGACCCACATGGCAGCTCACAACTATCCATAATTCCAATTACAGAAAATCTGACACCCTTTTCTGGCCTCTGTAGGTACCAGGCATGTATACAGTTCACTTACATACTTGCAGGCAAAATAATCATACAAAAAATATAATAAATAAATCTTTTAAAATGAATGCACAAGAGATACCAAAGACATGGGATTTACAAAGCATAAGCAAGTACTTAACATTCATGAGGACCCTATTTAGTCACCCATTGGTGATGCCTATTTGGTCCCATGTGATATAAACATTGAGCACCTGAGAATTTATAAATGGGTCTTCCATTCCATTCACCCCACCTGTGTTGGTTTGCCCTTCTCTTTTCTGTTGATTCTAATTGTGATTTCAATTGATTAAATAAGACACATGCCTAGGTTGTTTTAAATGGGTCTGTGCTTTTCTAGGCTAGCCTGCCAGTTAGGGTACCTGAGTGATCACCACATGCCACCAATACCCAACAGCCAACACAAAACAGAACAAGTCTGCTTCCAAGTTATACTACTATGTTACTAAGAACACAGTTGGAAACCATTTGAAATTGCCACCTACTCGATGAGAAAAATCAGTCTTCATAAAGCTTAGCTGGTGCAGAAAAAAAACTGTTGGCTTTAAATAAGTCAGGAGTATGATAATAATTTAGAAGCCCACATGCATAAATACCAGTCCATAGTCCTTTAAAAGACGGGTAATGAGTCTGTTGTGGAAAACAAATGTGTCTTCTGATACGCCCGTCCCTTCTTCCTAAACTCCACAGGACAGCTCAATTAAGTATAGCTCATGGGGTGGTATAGAATGTTGGTTTTCTGTCTTCACTGGCCACGTAACTCACTAACCTTCCGGGATTAACAGGGATGGAACTGTTACAAAGATTAAACATAAAATTCTACATATGAAATTCTGGTGTGTTGTGAGCTCATTCCTATCTAACTGTAAAATTAGGCAATTAATATTATTTCTTGAGGTCCTTTATCATATATTTCAATAAAGTTTTTAATTTTTATCAGTATAATAGTGAATCTATCATGCAGCATACACATATGAATGTCACAGATTTAAGAGATACATGTACCTGTGCCAAGTTTAAGGTGGGTTTATAGAAGCCAGTGTTCAGAGCCAAGGAGATGAGATGACCCACTGTGTAAGAATAAGGACCTGAATTCAGATCACAGAAGTTAGCAAGGTATACCTGTGACCCAGCTTCTGGGGATCTTAGACACAGAGGCGTCACTGAAGCTCATTGGCCAGGCCACCCTAGGCAAAACCTGAGATTCAGCTTCAGGAAGCTACTTTAAAAATTAAAGGTTAAGAGCAATGAACATGTACAAAGCTAACATGTACATCAGAGAGACAAAGAATCCACTCGTGACTAATTAAAGTACAAATTGGCACATATATTTTTAAAAACAACTTGTCAACAAGTTGTGGAGTTGAGCATAAATATACTCCACAACTCAGCAATTCCATTTCCTTGTTTATACAATGACTCTAGTCTACCGCCTCAAAACTACTTTCATGCAATACTAAGACACTGTTTGTCTTTACATTATGCTGCCATCTATCTTTCTGAGGGTGGAAGTGTTTCCTGATTGATTTTCTTGCCAACTTATCTCAACCTAGAGTTATCTAAGAAGAGGGAACCACAATTGAGAAAATGCCTCCATAGCATTGGCCTACAGGCAAGCCTGTGAGGAATTTTCTCAATTAGTGATTGATGGGGAGGGCCCAGCCCCATTGTGGGTGGTGCCACCCCTAGGAAGGTGGTTCTAGGGTATATAAGAAATCAGGCTGAGCAAGCCATGGAGATAAAGCTAGTAAACAGAGTGCCTTTGCAGCTTCGGCTTCGGCTTCTGCTTCCAGGTTCCTGTCTTGAGTTCCTACCTTTACTTCTCTCCATGATTGAGTTTGACCTGAAAGTTGTAAATTAAAATAAATGCTTTCCTCTAGGATGCTTTTTGTTGTGGTGATTTATTACAACAATAGAAATAAGACATGAGGTAAAACTTCTGGCATGTAGTAGATGGAGGTAAGAGTTTCAAACCTCAGTCACAGTCACCAGTTTCATGACCTATGAGTGCTCACAGCTGATGATTGAGCCAGTGTCACTTAGCCACTCTGATACATTGAAAAGGAATGAAATAATTTATTTCACGATGACCTCAGAATGCATGTCTTTTCAATGTTTAGTGTGACTAAGTAGGATGCTCATTTGTGCTATGCCCCATTCTTACACCACATGATTCTTCGTGTGGTTGAAGACTTCTA
Source organism: Ondatra zibethicus (assembly GCA_004026605.1). Lineage (NCBI taxonomy): Eukaryota > Metazoa > Chordata > Mammalia > Rodentia > Cricetidae > Ondatra > Ondatra zibethicus. The sequence continues at coordinate 6,393 of PVIU01034513.1, read as the reverse complement.
TAAACTGAACTCACTGCTTTCTTATAGAGTATCACTATACTTAAAAGAAAAATGGTAGATTTTGAAAAACCACCCATAAGCATGTTTATAGGCAGAACTTCTAGGCAGGGAGAATAAGTAAAATGAGGCTTGAAAAAGGAGAAAGAAAAGAAGATTATAGGGAGATGCCATGGGCCCACCAGCCACACATGGAGAAAGCAGGAAAATAAGAATGAAAGAAAGGTAAAAAGTCCCCAGACAAAACATAAATGGACAGAAACAGATTAAATTAAGTTAAAAGAGCTAGTAGGACAAGTCTAAGCTTAGACTGAGCATTCATAATTAATAATAAGTCTCTGTGTCCTTATTTGGTAGTTGGTTGGTGGTCCAAAGAAAATTCCAACTACAAATGGCATCCAACATGGGGCCCAAATTTCCACATAGGGCCTGAGAAAGATGGAAAAATGGACAAGGCTCCTTGGTTCCTTTAAGAGACACTGCTGCACAGAAGAACATTTGAACATCAATCATGCTAAGGAGAAACAGCAAGCTAAGTAAAAAAAACACCTGCCACAGTGCAGGCACCAATTTGCTAGAGCTGAGGTGGTTAAATGCAGCTCTTCATGAAACACAGCTCCTAGTTAGCTCTTGGTCAGGTCTGCAGGCTTAAGACTCAGCTCTAACAAACCTGAGGAGGGTGGAGCCAATAGCCTGAGTCACATCGCAGAGGGCCAAGCTGCTGTTTAATAGTTTAAGACTAGATTCATGCCATCAGAGAACACTACAGGTACACAATAAAGCAGGTTCAGACTGAAAAACTTTTAAATAGGTTACGGTGTACATAGGTACTTAAGAAAAATAATGAAAATGGATATACGCAGTCATAACAAAAATTAAATAGTTCAGAAATAATTAAATAAAGTCTTTAAAGAAAGAGTAAAGTAATATTAAAAAGTAAGCCATGTAAAGATGGGAAATTACACAGGGAGTCTGGATCCTGTATGGTATTTTGTTGACTTGGAATTTTTTTGAATAGTGAGAAGTGAATGACAGCTACTAAGAGGCATGGGATTATACTCTGAATGGGATGAACTGCTGAATTAAAACAGCCTAGATAGTTTAGGAATGTCTTAACTTCAAAATGGAATTCTGAAAATTTTATTTGTGGAAAGAGAGGTTATGCTTTTATTTCCATGGGAAATGAAAGCCTGTGGATTCCTTCAAAATTAATAGACACCAGATTTGACTGGGGCAGAACAACTGAAAATCTTGGCTACAGGCATAAAGAAACCAAGAAAAAGTACAAGACAGGTGACATATATGCTGATCCTTTGACATGGAAACATCTCTGAGACTGGACAAGACAAGAAAAATCTTGTTGGTTAGAGAGTCCTCAGGCTTTATTATTACATGCCCTCCTTTCATGTAGCAGGGATTTGGTTATACATTCCAAACAAACTAATAACATTGACAAATGTCTTTTACTTGTTCTAACATAAAACAAAAAAAAGTCATCTTTGGCTGACTTGTATACAACGCAGTCTATACTTGTGTTAATGCATGTTACCTTTGAAAGTTTGTATGTTTTCAAATCAAGGGGATAAGACACGAATGAAAATGGGTGGATAAGATGATCCAGCCTTTAAGAGTGTCTCTGTTGCAGTTTCCTCAGAGTTCTGCATTCAGAACAACTTCAAGGTTGCTAGCTGAAATGGTCCAGCCTCACAGACTATTCTAGCCAGAACTTCAGATAAGCCTTGTGCTTTCCTGTTACACAGAGAATAAACAACAAATGAGACAGCTAGTTTTCTAAGGACTTGACCATTATCTTAATTTTCTCAGGATTCCCTGGGGATGCCATCACCGCTAGACAACAGGAAGCAGTCTAGAGAATGCAGCATCCACATTTCCAAGAGGTGGGTGGGTGGATTTTGGTTATTCAGTGGTCTATGAATGTTTTTCATCATTTAGTGGGGATGCAGGTATATAGGATAAAAAGACAAGTATTCATCTCAAATATTTTACATTGGTATGGACTTTTGTATATTGATACAAATTTTAGGTTCTTCTTGTTAGAGTGTATATATATATATGTGTGTGTGTGTGTGTGTGTGTGTGTGTTATATATATATGATTTTACTCTTGTTTAAGATAATATAGCTATGCAGCTCATTTTAAAAAATGTAATATATAATTAAGAAATACATGTTAGTAGTTAGTCATATATAATAATCAAACTTGTAGTCATGTTAGGTATATTTTCAAAGTTAAACCATTTTATTTTAGTTAGGTGATCTCCAAATGCTCTAGAGAACTATAGAATATGGTAATTAAGATGTTTAATAACCTAGGTTTTTTTCATGGCAGTGAGACACATCTGCTCCTGGGAGCACCAATATACTTCATCAAAAGATGATGGGCATGAAAGAACCTCCATGGGGAGTTCATTTTTTTATTGTGGCAAAGTTAGCCATTTGGACAAGAAGCTGCCATTGCCTTGACAAACTGGATAAGTAGGACACAAAAGAAAAAGACTGCTGAACTTTGCCAAGCCAAAGTGTGACAGTCCTTCAAATTCCTGCTTCACAGAAATGTCTGTCACATATTCTGAGCCTGTAAAGCAAAGAGGAATGACCAAACATTGCAGAGAAACCTTGGGTGACTATCCAGGCAGTCAGCTGCTTCTGTTGTTTTTATAGTTTTGGAAGTTACTTGTTCTGTACTTCCTGTTTACTCAAGTAATATTATATCCTTCTTGGGACTCTGATGGAGTTGAAAGTGAAAATAGTTATAGTTTTCTTTGTTACCAAATTCATAAAATAAATTTACATAAAGGATATAAAGGTTATAAGATTGAGAAAGATAAAAGTTTAAATTATTTATCTAAGAAAAATGTTTTGAGATTTAAAAAGATAATTTTTGGTTGGTAATATAAGTTAGGATAGCAAGTAAATTAGGTGCACAACTTTAAACTCACCATGATAGAAGAGATAATGGAGTATTTGGAGTATTTTCTCTGAATTTGCCAATGCAAATGGATTGGATATTATAAATGTAATTATTACTTAAGAATTGTTTTATATATATAGAGAGAGAGAGAGTAATTATGTTAAAGCTAAAACCTTTTTATTTAAGCAAAAGGGAGGAAATGTTGTGGAACATTCATTTAAATATGTAAAGCTGTGTTGTATTTATTTAACTGGGTAAAGATGTGTCACATTTGGTTATGCTGTGGAATATTTGTTTACCTGTGTAAAGATGTGATGCCTTTGTCTATGTTGCAGAATATTCACTTAACTAGGTAAAGATCTGTTGCATTTGTTTAATTATGTAAAGACATGTTACTGTTTTAGCTAAGGTTTCTGATTGATCTAATAAAAAGTTGAATGGCAAATAACAAAGGAAGAGGTATAGGTAGAACTTCCAGGCAGGGAGAATAAGTAGGAAAAATGTAGGCTCAAAAAAGGAAAAAGAAAAGGAGATGACAGGAAAATGATACAGGTTAGACAGACAGACACAGAGAAAGCAGGAAAATAGGACATGTAGAATGTAAGGTTAAAAGTACCAAGGCAAAATGTAGATGAATAGAAGTAGGTTAAATTAAGTTTAAAAAGCTCAAGGGATAAGTCTATGTTAAGGCCAAACACTCATAATTAAAAATATGTCTCTGTGTCTTTATTTGGGAACTGGCTGTAGCCCAAAGAAAATGTCAACTACACATGTTACTTATAAATAACTAACAATGTTTGTCATAAATTATAAAATTCTAGCTTTTAAATAAAATTATAGATGTAGAAAATTTGCAACTACTCCATAGGTTCTCAAGACCAATGAAATTCAAGGTAATAACATTTAATTTGATTTTTTGGTATTGTTAAAGAAACATACTAATACTTGAAAATCTATATTGCTGGGTGAACCGATATTTTTAAAATGATTAATGCATGAAAATAATTCTTGGGAATATACTCTATTCAAAATGTAGTGGGTTTTTAATGTAACAATACAAAAAGTTCATTGAAATATTTGAGACGTTAGGTTGAAGATAAAGCTCAGTGTATCTGTCTAGTATACAAGAAGCCCTGGGTTCTCCCCAGTACCAAGTAAAAACAGGAAAGGGAACAACACTAGATTGTCAGCTCTTGGTAAGTAAAGGCAGGAAGAACATTGGTTTAAGGTTTCCTCAGGTATGTAGCAAGTCCAATGCCACCTGGAATGTGAGATCTTGTCTCAAGAAAGTTTGATTCTTGTATTAACTTTTAAATTTTTTATTTAATATTCACATATTGAAATAATGTGTTTGGAGCAAATACTGTGTTTGGATTCCATCCAGCGCCAATTCCCTCGCTCCTTCCCCATTGATTCTTCCCCTGTCCCTTCTACCACTTTTCTACCAATTTTATGTTTGTCCCTCCATGTCTCTGTCCCTGTGTATGTATCTGGCTGTCTCTTTCTGTGTCTGTGTGTCTGTATCTCCGTGTGTGTGTGTGTGTGTGTGTGTGTGTGTGTGTGTGTGTGTCCCCTCTCTCTCATACCCACTGAGTGTTGTCTGTGTGTGTTTGTCTGTAGGACCAGAAACCCTGAAGAAAATGCCCTTCCTCAACAGCAATCAATTCAATTGCCATTACTCCTTAGATAAGGGTGGGAATTCATGAGCCCCTTTCTCATCCATGCTAGTTTTTAGCTGGTTTGATCTTCTGCAAATCTCATGCATATAAATGTATCCTCTGTGAGTTCATGAGTGCAATTGCTCTGTACTGTCTAGCAAATACTCATTTACTATAGATATCTACTTTCTCTGGCTCTTACAGTCTTTTTGCCTGAACCTTTGGGTGAAGAGATGTGATATGTATTGTGTATCTTGGAACTACAAAGTTGCTTTTTCTCTGCTTGTTGACTGGCTATGTGTCTTTGTATTAACCACCAACTACTGCAGAAAGAAGTTTCTCTGTTGAGAGATGCACTGATCTATGTGAATAAAAATAAGAACTTAGGACTCAGTTTATTAATATGTCCATTTGGCAAAATAATAGTAGTAGGCTTTCCCCCAAGGTTTCCAGATTGGTACCAGCTTAATTCCTCCATGTTCCATCATTCACATAAGAGATATCTTCAACAATAGAGTTTTACCACCAAGTTCTGAAGGATAAACAACAGCAATAGCATAGACTATGGTTTATAGGACCTCATTACCAACACCCATCACAGGGATTTTCATCTGATAGTCTATGGTGTCCGTGGAAGATATTTTCCTTCCATTATAGGGTAACTCCATTTAAACCCCTTTTATATATGTATATACTTTAGAAGGCTTCTACAGTAGTAGGCTTCCAAGTGGAATTTTAAAAACTCTTTAATGTTGGTTATTTTTCCTCATATTCTTTCTTCTATCATACCTTCCCATGTTCCACCCAATTTAACCATTAACAAAAAACTTTAGAAACTGGCTTTTATTCTAGTTTTAGTACAGTGTCATGGATAATCCAGTTCTCTAAAAAAAAATTACTAAGAAAGTCTCCCCTTTTCCCACTGTTTATATATGTGAAACTAGATTTTCTTCATGTCTCTTAGGGAAAATAACAAGTGCAACAAACCAATGATGAGATTGTTGAGAATCCAGTTGCCTTCTATTAAGACATATATTTAAAAGATTTATTAAAACATAAAGCAATCCCCCTTCTCATATCTTTGTTTTGAAAAATTATTTTACCTACATAGAATTTATGTTAACATATAAAAGATGTATTATTGTTTTTAAATAAATTAAGAAATATTTCAAAGTAATTCGCTTAATTTTTCATATGATAGGTAGCAATAGGTATATTTCACAAAACAAAAGCCCTTAACAATTATTTTTAAGATTCCACCTTACACCTGTTAGAATGGCAAAGACCAATAATACAGGAGAGAGCTCATGCTGGAGAGTATGTGAAGCAAGGGGACACTCCTCCATTGCTAGTGGAAGTGTAAACTTGTACAGCCACTGTGGAACTCAATATGGTGATTCTACTCTTGTGCATATACCCAACGGACACCCCATCCTACCACAAAGACACTTGCTCAACTGTATTCATTGTGGCTTTATTCACAATATCCAGAAACTGAAAAGAACCTAGATACCCATCAGCAAAAGAGTGGATAAACAAAATGTGGTACACTTATACAATGGAGAATTACTCAGCTATTTAGAAAAATATAGCATGAAATTTTTTTTTTTGATGCATGCCTTTTATTCCAACATTAGGGCAGTGGAGATTTAGAGGACTGCAATATTGAGTAAAGTTTGTTTCAAATAAGAGTCATTAAATTTTCTCATGTAGTTGATCATTGTATAAGCAAGAAACGTGAAGGGCTAGAAGCAATTTTTGGTAGAATATAACTGAAAACTTGAAATACACTAAAAATTAAATATTG
>PVIU01034512.1:0-11046 GCA_004026605.1 Ondatra zibethicus | reverse complement strand
ATTGTGGAACACTCAGATTTCCCTGGGACGGGGAAATAGAAGAGGTTTTGTGAATGGACTGAGGGTGAGTGGGGATGGGAACGTGAGTGATCAAGTTGGTGGGGGCAGAAAGGGGGAGAGTGTTGAGGGAGACTGCTCGGGGAGGATGCATTTCAGGGTTGTGTGGAAGCCCAGCACAAGGGAATTTCCCAGTAGTCTACGGAGAAGACCCCAGATCAGGCTCCTAGTAATAGTGGATAAGTAGCCTAAATTTGCTGTCCCATATGACCAGATGGGTTCCTGGCTCAATTGTCATCAGAGAGGCTTCAACCAGACACTGATGGAGGCAGATGCAGAGACCCACAACCAAACATTAGGTGGAGTTCAGGAAGCCAGCAGAGGAGGGAAAAGGAGTGTGGTAGCCAGAGCGGTCAAGGACACCTTAGGAAGGCTCACTCAATCAACTAACCTGGGCTCATCGGGGCTCACAGAGACTGAATTGACAGCCACAGAGACTGCATGAGACTGATCTAGGCACTCTGCATATATGTCACAGTTGTGTAGTTTGATCCTCTTATGGGGCTCCTTCCTAATAGTGGGGACAGTGGCTGTCTCCAACTCTTTTACTGATTTTTGAGACCCTAGTTCTCATACTGGGTTGCCTTGCCCAATCTTAATGTATGGGGAGGTACTTAGTCTTACTGCAATTTGATAGGCCATGTTTTATTAATGCTCATAGGAGACCTGATCTTTCCTGGATAGAGGTGGAAGAGGAGGAGACTGAGGGCTGGGAGGAGGAATAGGGGAAAGGGATTGGTGGGAAATGGGGGGCTGCAGCTGGGATGTAAAATAAATAGATGAAAAAAATTATCCTTACATATGACTGTGCCTACAAACACATATAATAAAATTTGTTTTTACTCCTTTAAATATTTCATGTTAAACAGCTGTACACACAATTATAAATAGTATCTAACCACCATTTCCCAATTCTAGCAGAAAAATGAAATTGCATGAGTTTTGTCTTTAATCCACCAGATGGCAGTGTTGCCTATAAACAGTAATTTGACTAACTTCCTCTAAGACACTTTCTTTTTAGCTTTATAAACATTTCCCTTATTGCATGTGTAATCCATGTTTAGTGAAAAAACTAGAAAATACTAATAAGCAAAAATCAAAGAATGTCTAGTAGGCCCACTGTCAGTAACATTTTTATATTCATGTGCTTTTCCTGTGCTTATACAAACTTGCATTTGCTATACAGTCTGTCACGGTCCCTTGTCTACTTAACAGCACACACAAGGACCTGAACTTCACAGTACAGCACCTGTACTTATCTCACGATCCATTAGAATGTGGAGGCAGCACACACTAATTTTCTTTCTTCCAGCCCCTTGCCAAAGATGTTTCACTTCTTTCCACACTGATGGCTGCTGGTTAGAGTCTAACTGCTCTACTAGAGAAAATGATTTGTAAGACTACAAGTCTGTGAACGGAAAGTATATAAACACAAAGAAAAAGCATTTATCATCAATCCAGGGTAATCACTATTAACACTTTAACTTCTCCTTTCTACTTATTTATTGTTGTTGCCTATTACCCCATTTAACATTACTGTAAATATTTTCCCATCATCAAAACGTCCAGACCCTGATAGGTGTTTTCCTTGAATTTACACACCCTCTATAAGCATAATGACACAAGGGTCCCTGCTTTATGAGCCTGCAAATTTAAGGTCTTCTACTGGTTAGAGGTCACCAATTTTATTCTTAAGTCACAATAGTGCAGGCCACATGGCTTAAGAGCCCATGCTATTTGTCTTCCGCTGAGGTATTTATCCATTGGTTCAGGAGGCAGAAACTGAGACATGGGCATTTATCACTCCCTTGAGGAGGTGCATATAAACTCTTTCCCTGTTTTCTCCTTCAGTGGTAGGCATGGGACATTTTCCCAGGTACCAATGACAACCACAGGTAGCCAGGAACTGTGAAAGAATGTGGAGACAACAGCAAGAGGGAGGAAAAGACTTGCGAGCCTGAGGCAGACAGATCAGAAGGTGAAGGTTTGTCTGGTGTGGTAGTTTGAATGAGAATGCCCCCACCACCACAGGCCCATACATTTGAATGCTTGTTCACCAGGGAATGGCATTATCTGAAAGGATTGGAAATATTAGGAGATGTGTAGCCTTGTTGAATCAGGTGTGACCTTGATGGAGGAAGGACGCTACTGAAGATGAGCTTTGAGGTTTCAAAAGCCCATGCCAGGCCCAGGATCTCTTTCTGCTTGTAGATCAGGAAGGATGTAACTCTCAGTTACTTCTCCAGCACTATGCCTCGTGCCACAGTCTGTGCCATGATGATAATGGACCACACCTCTGAAACTGTAAGCCAGCCCTCAATTAAATGTTTTCCTTTATAAGAGTTGCTGTGGGTCACGGTGTCTCTTCACAGCAATAAGAGTGAGTTCAAGGCCACCATGGACAACTTAGTGAGACCTTGTCTCTAAATATAAAAGCAAATTTTTTTTTGTTTTTTGTTTTTTTTGTTGTTGTTGTTTTTCGAGACAGGGTTTCTCTGTGGCTTTGGAGCTTGTCCTGGAACTAGCTCTGTAGACCAGGCTGGTCTCCAACTCACAGAGATCGCCTGCCTCTGCCTGCCGAGTGCTGGGATTAAAGGCATGTGCCACCACTGCCTGGCAAGAGTAAAATTTTTTAAAAGTATATTAAAATGAAGTTAGAGAGCACTGGCCTAGCCACAAAAAGCCTTGGGTTTCATTCCCAGCACTACAGGAAAAAAAATGGAGAAGAGGATGAAGGGAAGCAAAAGGAGAAGGAGTGGGAAGATAAAAAGGTAGAATGGAAAAAGCAAGAGGAAGAAGAAAAGAAAATTAAACTCTAGCCATAAGATCTATGAGACACACAGCATTTGAGCCTCTACCACTGGGACTGCCTTTCTTTCTATGCCCTTGTTTCTTTACCTTTCTATCAGAGGAATTGTTCCCTTATGGTATGACACTAATGTCACTTTCGTGTGAGATCTTGAAAATTAATAATTGCTGTGGATTATGCTCATTGTTAATAGAAAGCTGACTGGCCAATAGCTGGGCAGGGAGAGATTGAGCACGAGAGCCAGACTAGGAGAATGCTGAGAAGAGGAAAGGTAGAGCCAGAGTCACCAGCCAGGCGCAGAGGAAGCAGGAGAGGAACATGCCATGCCAGCAAAGAAAGCACCAAGTGGCAGAGTGTAAATAAGGAATATGGGTTAACTTAAAGTGTAAGAGCTAGTTAGTAACAAACCTGAGCTATTGACCGAGCATTTATAATTCATATGCAGCCTCTGAGTCAGCTAACTGGGACCTGATGGTCGGGACAGGAAATATCCATTTACAAATAATCAGCTGGCATTTATATGCTCCTCATTGTGACCAAGACGCCACTGCATGTGTTTTCCTCGTTTGCTGAACTCACACTAACCTGTACACTCATCACCTCCAACCATGATCCTACAGTCTCTGTCGAGGAGTAGAGAGATTGACCTGGCATGTAACCGCTTTACACTATTGGTCATGAACTACTTTTCTTCCTGGAATTACGGGAGGTAAGGAACTACTTCCTAACAGCAGTGAGCTATGCAAGACAAAGTCCTAATTCTATTGCATAGTTGAGAGGGGTTAGCCTTGATGCGCAAGGGCTGGGAGCCCACATATCACACCCTACCCCTGAACAGAGAACAGAACAAAGAGTGAACATCTGTAGCTGGGATCTACCTTTACCTTGCTCCTCTATTCCTTTCCCATGAGATGACCCAGTCAACATGCTACCAAACAAAAAAATTGTAAAGGTTACAATAGAATCAGAAGTTGGGAGGATAGGAGAGAGGTGGGGGAAGGGAGGGAAGGACAAAGGGAAAAAGGACACCGTGTTAACATAAGCGCCTATGCTAAATATATAAACTTTATGAAGAGAAAAACAGGATTTCTTCAAGGCACGTTCAACAATCACATAACAATCTCATCCTCTGTAGAGCATAAACTATTAAAAATTAGTGTATATATTATAATACTGATAAAGCTATAGAGGCTAAGCATCACACTACGTGGATGGTAAAGGGCTGTTATAGTCCACTTTGGAACATAATTTGATAGTATTTATTGAAACTTTAAGTGTGCATATATGTTGGCTTTGGATTCCACTTTGAGTTCCCCATTCTACTAAAACAAATTCATCAGTATATAAGATTACATACACATGGGTGTCATATCAGCACAGGAAGAAAGGGGGGAAGGGGGAATGAGGGAGGAGGAGAAAAGAAAATATGGATGTCCTTCAATAGAGACTGGTTGAATAAATTACCCCTGCTATAGGAAGTTGTACAGCTATTAAAGATTCTAGTAAGTTAAAAGTTGTAGAGTAAGACATATAGCACTGCTCTCCTTTAAACAAATAGTAAAAACAAACAAACAAAGCCATATATGTATGTATAAATTTGTACCTGAAAGATAAAGAACTTACATTAACTCTTCTATGTTGATTATTCCATGGGAATAAAACCAGACTTTGATAAAGGGGAAATCCATATATTTTAACCTGTTCTCTTATGATTCAATTTGTAACCATTATGTATTACTGTCTAATTTGAAAATCTAATCAGTCAATGAAGACAGGAAGGAAGGAAGGGAGGGAGGGAGGGAGGGAGGAAGGGAGGGAGGAAGAAAACAAGAAAAAGAAGTGAAGTGACTCTCCCAGACAACTTCAAATCTGAATGTTCTTCTACCCAGAAGGCAATCCTAGACAGAAAAGAGCCTTCTCTTGGGATTTCCAACATGGAAACACCCTGTACTCCTTTTTGGAAAAAAAATGTGAATTTTCTCTTCCTGTGTCACCCTAATATCCATAATAATCAAAAACCATTCTGTGACACTGGAAACACTGTCAGCAGACTGAGATCCAAGACAACCTTCTCTAAGAGTCAATGACATACGGTAGGAATGAGGAAGGAGAGGTCTACAGCATCCCCCAGCAATCCCTACTGCCTGCCCTGGGGCATTAACCAGCAAGCATTTGTCAAACATGGGGCCAAACACACACACGCACGCGCATGCACACACATGCATTGTGCAGGCATGTGCTCAGTGCAGCCCTGCCCCATGTGCTGGAAACTTAAAAAAAGAATACTAGCAAAAATATCTTAAGCAACCCATGAGTGCAAAAAAAATACTAACCACATAAATTACAATATAGCAAAAGAATAGGATATTATATAGCTACTAAAAATACATTCTTGAAGAATATTTAATGACAAGGGAAGAGTAAAATGTACTGCTTATTTAAAACTTCAGGTTATAACTGTGTCAACACGATAGTTCCAGCTTTTTAAAGTACATGCACACTTGTACTTGATAAAAATAAATGAAAACACATAGCACAATATCAGTGTTCTCTGTGATGGGTGAAATCACAAATATGTGTGTCTGTCTGCTTGTTTGTTAGCTCAGGCCTGGAACTCTACGTAAATAAGGCTGGTCTCGCACCCACCATTCTCTAGCCTCAGCCCCCCATGTGACCCCCCATGCCTTGTTTAAATTTCTCATTTTTTAAATTTCCTATCTTTTCTATATTTTCTCCAGTTAAATGTGTAATATCTGACAGTTATATGTATAGCTGCAGTGCATGGTTTTATTTTTATTATACTTATCTATTCAGAGTGGCATGAGTAAGGTCAGGGGAATTGATTCTTTCCTACTATGTGGGTTCTGGAGATCAAACACTGGCTATCAGGCTTGGGAGCAGGTCCCTTTACCTGCTGTGCCATCTCACTGACCCTCCACAAGTGTATTTTCAGAACTGCTGGCTATTCAGTCTGTCTTCCTAGTCATCTAAATTAAGGAGAATTTCTCACCCTGTCAAGCAGTTCCAGTAGTAGCTTGGGTGGTTCTGCCAGCAGCTAGGACCAAAGAACTGCAACCCACTCTATCATACTCACACACAAAGCCAGGGTGCCCTGCTTGTTCCGAAACTATGGCAGAAGACTTCCCCACCCAAGCCACGTAGGCTCCTGGGCTTGGACCAGTTCTAAATTATCCTGGTCCTTTATTGCTACTTTCTTGGCAAAGTTTCTACCAAGAGAACAAAAGCAGTGAAAGGGGTGGATACCAAATTAGCTACATGTTAGGGACACAGAACTATGGGCGCCACTGATTCTCACTGCACCCATCTCCCCATGCTGCTCCCCACCCACCTGTCCCAGCAACTCCTATGACACGAAGGAGGTTGGTACTTGCCTTTGATTAGCCGCTCCGGCCTTGTCCCTGGCAAAGTCCACATTGCCTGTGCCAAGTGTCCAAAAACAGTAGCATCAAGAGTGGAAAGCTTGGGCCCCATGATGTATTTCTTGTCGCCTGCGGCAAGTGGAACAGAAAGGTCACTGGACTGGCCCATGCGGTCTAATGCGATCACAAGGGCACAAAGCACATTCTCCTTATGCAGTGTTTAACTGTGCATCAAAAACTTTTATAAGGTCAAAACACAAGCATGCTCTTGCCAAAAAGAAAAACAAAAATGAACAAAGGTAACTCCCAAGGTAGCAAATCAGGGAAGCATGCTCACATACACAAAGGAATAAGGATGCTCCCAGAAAAGGGAATAATTCATCAACAATTAAATTCAGGAGAACCTCCTTGTTTCAACTCTAGTAATAAAAAGATGTCATGCTTACCAAAACCCGAGAAGTTTGCTAGAACCATCTCAAAAGTAATTTACACCACGCACCCAAGACCTCAATATTTTTTTTTGAGACAGGGTTTCTCTGTGGCTTTGGAGCCTGTCCTGGAACTAGCTCGTGTAGACCAGGCTGGTCTAGAACTCACAGAGATCTGCCTGCCTCTGCCTCCCGAGTGCTCGGATTAAAGGCGTGCACCACCACCGCCCAGCGACCTCAATATTTATAAGACTAAATCAATACATTTGCTTAGAAATGAACGAAAAACCTAGGCTAAGGAGTTTGAAGCAAGGTTGTCCATGATATTCCCATGAAAAGGGCAACTGTTTTGCACAGAGTGCCAGCTCCCCTGGGAAACCTTAACTACAGAGAAGATACAAGGTCATAGGTTCAGCCCTGGTATCAGGACCTAGGCTCACACAACGGTCCTTGTGTCTCTGCTTATCCAACACTGATGTTAACTAAGTTCAGGTCTTGACACATGAACTATCACACTTGGCTAAGAAGAACTGCCCATGTTATGATTTGGGCTGTTGCTAGGTACTGTATAGCATAAATAGGAACTTCTTGCAGCAGAATGAGACCAACAGAAAGTCACAACCAGTCAAAGTGTTGAAAACAGTTGAACAACAGAGAATGTTGATCATGGGATGCCCAGTCCCAGTTGATATGATACACCTACAATATAACCCCTATACCTAATGCTCAGGGAGCATAATAGAAGAGGGGACAAAAGTATTTTAAGAGCCAGAGGACCAGGACATCTGCCTTTAGACATGAGTCACAGAACCCTACCCCTAGATGAAGAGCTATAGGCAATTAACAGCTGCTGAGAAGAGAATTAGTCTTCCCCAGGGCTGAGCCCCCTAATTGGTTACCCAATACAGTGGTCAGCCCTAGAAACATACAAATATAACCCAAACTAAATAGACTCAGCAGGTTTTATGTGCTTATTCATTTGTATTTGTAACAATGATGATGAAAGTAAACGAGGCCAGGAATTTGAGAGGGAATGAGGTATGAGGACTAGGGAGAAGCTGGGGGGAGGAAATGGGGGTAATTATCATTCACATATGTGAAAAAATTTTTTAATTAATTTAATGGAGAAGAAAAGCAGGCCCAAGTTGACCCCTGGGCTGTTGTCAGAAGGAGGCAATAGTAGAGCTGTATTAACCCAGGTTACATCCTGGCACATGGCTATTTGTCCTGATCCTTACCGAACCTCTCAGAGTTTTCCTGTCTGTAATAGGGAGATGTTCCTAGGATCTGGGGACAGATCTTGTCAATAAAGTGCTTGCTTTGCAAGGATAATAACTTAAGTTCACTCCCTACAATCCACAGAAAGCAAAAACGGGTGCAACAGCATCTGCTTGCGCTTTTGGGGGAGGTGGAGCCTGGTTCGCTGGGCAGCAAGTGGAGCCTATTTTGTGAGTGTCAGGTGAGTGGGAAGGCCTGTCTCAAAAGAAAGGGGGATGATACCTGAGGGAAAACGCCTGAGGTGATTCCCTGACCCCTAGATGCCAAGCACAAATGAGCCTGTTCCTCTCACAAATGAGACTGCTGTGGGGATGTCAAACATTCTGCATCCATTTCAAGTAACTTGGTGAACACTAGCACTCTTGATGACAGACTCTGTCTTTCTTAAGTGCATTACATTAAGTGTGTGCCTCAAACCATATGTATGTAGTCTTATAAGTCCATGTCACTCCTTTCCACAAACACTTTCAATGGCTTATTAAAGAAGTCAGGAAGTAAAATCCAAACTCAATTTGGAAGACAAGGCCCACGATCCTCTGCTCCCAACCCAACCCGTCCTCAGTGAACTCTGTCTCTTCCTTTACGCTAGCAGCCCCACTGTTCCGGTCCCCAGCACACACTGTCTCCCACTGAATACTTCACATGCTATGCCCCACAATCTGTATGGGTCCCCACTCTGTATCATTCATCCTGTTAATCTTTAAGGTTCATCACCAGCTTCTTTTCAGAGCTTTCTCCCTTGCTCTGCCCAGTGATGACAGAAGCTTTCAATTCACACAGCAGAAGCTCAGTCTGATTTCTGTCCATTAACTACCCAGGACATAAAGCATTTAATGCCTATTAACATCATATTCCTGAACTATAAAGTGGGAATAGTTTCAAGTTATCAAGAAGACTAAGGGGACTTCAGCTGAGCACAGATGAAATAAATATCTACCTGGCTTCCTCCTCTCAGGCCCCTTACATAGTATTTTTTCTCTTCTGTGTGTGCTCAGGTTGTCTTTTATTGGTAGATTGTATCCTTCTAGTAGATGGAAAGCTCTCTGAAAGCAGGGATCATTTCTGATTTTTACTTAACAAATTCTTACAATGTTTTTTTTTATTTTCCTGGTATAGTCATATCTTTGAGTGGTGCGCTGAGGAAATTGGACCTCCAGAGTCAATGCACAGGCCAAGGAAGAGGAGAGCTTCTAGAGGAAGCAACACGAGGAAATAAGCAGCAAAGACAAAGGAAACCAGGAGATGCTGCTTTTTAAATTATGTCTGCTGCCAGACACGGGGTGCACCCCTTGAATCCCCATATTCTGGAGGCATAGGCAGAAAGAATTTTTGTGAGTTTGAGGTCTACACAGTGAGTTTCACGCCAACCAGGGGAAAATAATGAGACCCTGTCTCAAGAAATGAGAGAGGGAAAGGGAGGGGGAGAGAGTAGGAGGAAGTGAAGGGGGAGGGAAAAGTGGAGGAGGAAGGAGAGGGAGAGAGAATATCTATTATGTATTCCGTAGGAACCAAGGAATACCCTATGCTAGAACAATACCTGAGCTTAGCCAAATGATCTTCTCTGATGAAGAAAGTCACATTCTCCTTGTTGGAGCCTTCCGTGTTTCTCATTATCCACCAATCTCTACTATTTCTGTCTTACCTCAGAATCTAACCAAATTACTCAAATGATAGGAAAGTAGTGATATACTACCCGGGCAAGAAGGTCATCATTCAATCTTAGGACTGTTATGTCTCTGGTTTTTAACTTTAAAAAAGTTCTGTGTACGTGTGTGTGTGTGTGTGTACGTGTGTGTGTGTGTGTGTGTGTGTGTGTGTGTGTGTGTGTGTGTGTGTGTGCATCTGCTACAGCAGGTATGTAGAGGTCAGAGGACAAGCTCAGGTACCAGTCCTCACCTTCTACCTTGCATCTCTTGTGTGCCATACGTACACCAGGCTACCTGACATACTAAGGATTCTCCTGCCTTTGCCTACTGGCTCACTGTAGGAGCACAGACATTACAGACACACACTACACTATCTGGCTTTGTGTGAGTTCTGGGCGACAGAACTCAGGCTCTCAGTCTTGTGCGACAAATGCTTACCAACTGAGCTATCTCCCCAGGCCAGTTATTTTCTGATGGTGGATCTTGCTTTCTCCACGCCTCAGTTACTGCTCTATTTACATGGGAAATGCTGGTGGCTGAGAGATAGTTCTCAGGGCTCTCATGCCATTCTGCTAGGGCAGGAGAGATCAGCAGATGATCCAAGAATCCCTCCTACTAGATTGTGTCAGGGCTCCTCCAAGTCACAGTCCAAACCAGGCCAGCCCGTGTGGACACCTTAAAGGTATTAAGAACGAAGCCACATAAAACCTCCAGAAAAAGTAAGACTTTAAAAAAAGGAGGAAGAGGGAAGAAGGAAGAAGAGGACGAGGAGGAGGAAGAGGAGGAGGAGGAAGAGGAGGAGGAGGAGGAGGAAGAAGAAGAAGAAGAAGAAGAAGAAGAAGAAGAAGAAGAAGAAGAAGAAGAAGAAGAAGAAGAAGAAGAAAAGGACAGAAGTATTCTAGAGGAGCTAGAGAGATGGCTCATCAGCCAAGTGCTTGTCTTGCAATGAGCACAACTGAATTCAGTCTGAAGAACACACTTTGGAATTTTTTTTAAAAAACTGAACATGGTGACGCATGTTTGTAACCCCAGAACTGGGGATATAGAGACAGGGGACCTTCAGATTTGTGGGAAAGCTAGCTCACTCAGCAAGCTGTAGCAGTAAGAGATCTGTATTAAAAAAGAACAACAATGATGAACAGTACCTGAGGAATGACACCTGCAGCTGTCCTCTGGTCTTCATGCACACACACACACACACAAGCACACATGCACCAGCACACACACACACAAGCACACATGCACCAGCACACACACACACAAGCACACATGCACAAGCACATACACACACAAGCACTCTAAGAAAATGCTAGGATGTGTGTTATGAAGTCTGATAAAAATCAAAGACTTTGAGAACAAAATAGAAAAGCGGCATATAGATAAAACATTTAGAAAATCTAAACGTAGAGCATGAAAATACATATAATATCTATATACTCATTTTAACC
>PVIU01034511.1:0-11258 GCA_004026605.1 Ondatra zibethicus | reverse complement strand
CTCGCAAGCCCAGAGAAGCTGAATACCTAGGTGAACCCAAGGAAAGCATACACAGAACCTCCTGGAAATTGGAAGCAAACAGGATCATCAAGCAAAAGTTGGAAGCCAGGGGCGGGGATAGAGGTGGGAGAAATTTCATCCGATGGATGGAGATAGAGACAGAGACCCACAATCACATCAGAGCAATGGATTGAGCCCTTCTCAGATCTTTGATGGAGTTGAAGATTAGATAATTGTAATTACCCTCCTCATGATTTGCCCAAGCTTAATATCAATGCAATAGTTAGACTCCTTGAAATAGAATGTTTAGTAAAGCGTTCCTTGCTTAATATTGTTTATTGTTTGTAATTTTATAATTGCTATCTGTTCCTAATGTATATAGTTGTGTTGTGTTTGGATCGATCTTGTTTAGACAAAAGGGGGAGATGATGTGGAAACTATCAACCAATCACATTTAGTTAGAGTGTGGTTACCTGGGGCCCAGGTAGAAAAACTGTGAGGACCCAGGTGCCCGCTCTCTCTCTGTGTAGTGCCCTCCAGACATATAGGAAGTCGGACCTCCCACTCTTGTAGCATGAGTTTTTCCCCTTATATCCATTAAAATACAATCGTTATTCTTGAGCTGGCCTGGTTATTTATTGTACCTACCTAATTCGCAACAACATTTATTTAATTACATTATAACTTTTTCTTTATAAAATATTTATAATAAAATGGCATATCACTTTATATGTTTATTTGGCATGCTCAAGTATTTTGGAAGTTTCCTTCACTGTTACTAAACCTCTTCCAAAACAACCAGAATTCTATACACATGTGCATTTTTTCTGTATTTAATTAGCTAAACTGTAACATGTTATTGAAGACAAACAGAAATAAGACTTAAGTTTAATATATAGTTTTCTCATGTGAGGAAGCTAATTCCTATCAGCTTTCTATCTAAAAATATAATAAGAAAATCTAAGATCTGGAATATTTTAGTTACAGTTTCTATTCTTGTCTAGAGACACAACATATATGGCAAATCTTATAAAGAAACCTTTTAACTGAGGTTGCTTTCTTACCATTTCAGAGATTCAGTCCATTAGGATCATGGCAGGGTGCATGGCATCATGCAGACAGACATGGTGATGGTGAAGTCATTGAGAATCCTACATCTTGCAGGTAACAGGAAATGGTCTGAAAGTCACAAATGGTACCTCAGATCCCACCCTCACAATGACACACTTTCTCCAATAAGTCTACATTTACTTCAACTATGCCGCACCTCCTAATAGTGCCATTTTCTGAGTCTATGAGGTCAATTGCATTCAAACTACCAAATTCCACTCCTCAGCCCAAATAGGCATTTACTAATACCGTGATGCAAAAGGCATTTAGTCCATCTTCAAAGATCCCCATATTTTATCACATTCTCAACAATGTTTAAATGTCTAAAGTTCAACGTTCCTTCTGAGATTAACGTAATCTCTTAACTGTAATCCCCTATAAAATTCAAATAAAAAAATAAAACATATACTTCCAACACATACACAGGATATGGATTACCAATCCAAAATGTTGGGAAGGAAGCCTAGTGAGGAAATACTGGACCATAACAAAACTACAAACAAACTTGGCAAACTCCAAACTCTTCATTTCCATATCTAATGTCAAAACACTTCTCAGATTGATAACTCCTTTCTGCTTTGTTGTCTTCAACATACTTCTTTTTCTTGGGCTAGTTCCATTGTCTGTTGGCAGCTCTCCTGGGCAGGTATCACACAACTCTGGCATCTCCAACATCTTGGGATCTCCAAGGCAATCTTGGCTTCACATTCACACTGTCTCTATTTCAATTTCAGTGGTCTCTGTAGGACTCCATTCAGAGGCTCCCTTAACACATGCCTGGCCTCCATGCTTTCCTTTAGTCATGGAGGCAAATTCCAAAACCTATTTCTTCTATCCTTGGTTCTGAAGCCAGAACCAAGTGACTGAAGTTGTCAAGTTCTGCTGCTCGCTTGGGCTGGGACATTGCTACCTAGTTCAATTAAACTTTTACGAGATCTCTGGTTTTGAGTGGTACCATCATTGCCGAAGTTTGGCTATTAGGAACTGGATCTGTAAACAAGGTTGATTTCAAACTCAGAGATTCATCAGGTTCTTCCTCCCCAGTGCTGGGACTAAAGTCATTCACGACTATACCCTGCTCTAAGCTTTACTTTAATTCCTTTGCAAAAGTAGGAAACTTAGCTCGGCGGGATCCTGCTCTGAGGTCACCATTGCTTTTATTAAATTTCTTAATCTATTTATCGCCTTGACCACTAGATTTAGCTCTATTCCACTTCCTCATGTTCCCTTTCTTCTTAAGTTTTAAATTTTGTAATTTATCCTTTTCAAGTTGTTTATTTTCATCATAAATCTTCATTAGAATTACTACAAATAGCCACACAACAGAATCTATACTAGGCTGTTTTGAGATTTCATCTGTCACTGGAATTAACTCAAAATTCTTCATATTGGCCTCAGGCAAACTTTTCAGAAAAGTGCAAAAAGCAACCACTTCATCAAAATATCACAAGAATGATCTGTAGGCAATATCCTAATGTTCTTCTCCTTTATGAACTCTTGAGCATGTCCCCCACATTTATCAAATCACATTTAACACACTGTCTCTCATGCTCTTACTAGCATGGCCCATTAGTCATAACTTAAAGCATTCAGTTGCTTTTCTAATCCACAGTCTTAAGGAACATACTCCTTCAAACAAAAATATGGTCAGGTCAAGGTCCTTCACAGCAATCCTCACTCCTGGTACGAACCTCTGTCTTTTTTTGTTTGTTTGTTTGTTTTATTGAGATAGGGTTTCTCTGTGTAGCTTTGGAGCCTGTCCAGGAACTTGTTCTGTAGTTCAGGCTGGCTTCAAACTCATAGAGATCTGCCTGCCTCTGCTTCAAGTGCTGGGATTTTATGTAGGAGGTCCTTCTGTATTTCTGTTGCTTTCATTGGTTGAATAAAGAGACTGCCTTGGCCTTTTGGTAGGGCAGCCCTTAGGTGGGTGGAGTAGACAAAACAGAATTCTGTGAAGGACAGACAGGCAGACGCCATGGTTTTCCAGCCCGAGATGGATGCTGGTTAGACTCATGCTGGTAAGCCATAGTCAAGTGGCGATACACATTAATAGAGATGGGTTAAATTAATATGTGAGAGTTAGCCAATAAGGGGCTAGAGATAATGGACCAGGTAGTATTTAAATGAATACAGTTTCTGTGTAATTATTTTGGGAGTTAAACTAGCAGGGCGGGGCGGAACAAGGGGCCCTGTGCCGGGTAGCGGGAGCCGGGCAGCCGGGACCAAAAGCAGGCTCTCCTCCATACTACAGGGATTAAAGGTGTTCACTACAGAAACTACCTTCCCGTTGTCTGTCTTTGTTAGTTTTTCTATTGCTGTGAAGAGACACTGTGACCTAGGCAACTCTCATAAAGGAAAAAGTTTAATTTGGGTAGGTTGCTTACAGTTTCAGAGATTCAATTTTAGTTTGGTTTTCTATTGCTGTGAAGAGACACCATGACCATGGCAATGCTTATAAAAGAAAACAATTAATTGGGGTGATTTGTTAAAAGTATCAGAAGTTCAGGTCATTATCATCATGGCAGGAAGCAAGGCAGCATTCAGGTAATTATTATGCTGGAGTAATAGCTGAGATCCCTATATCTTGCAGGCAATGAGAAGATAACTGAGACATTGGGTGATATCCAGAACATAGAAAACACCAAAGCCTGCCTCCACAGTGACACACTTGGTCCAACAAGGCCATTCCTGCCCCATCAAAATCATGCATACTCTTAGTACCATTCCATGTGACATTATGGGGGCCAATTTCTACCATGGGAAGCTTGTTTACAGTTTAGTAGTTCAGTTCATTATCATCACAACAGGGAGCATGAGGACATGCAACTAGGAGACATGATGCTGGTGAAGTACTGAGAATCTTACATCTTGGAGGCAAAATTACATGGTCTGAAAGTCACACTGAAGGAAGTTTGAACAAAAGGGACCTCAAATCCCACAGCCATAGTAACACACTTACTTCAACAAGGATACTCCTAGTCCAAAAAGGCCACACCTCCTACTAGTGCCATTCTTATGAGCTTCTTTGTCCAATCACATTCAAACTACCTCATAAAATAACCCAATGAACTGATCTTCTAAAAGTCTTGATCAGTTTGAGCTCTAAATTTATTTTTGATGTTATTTTTTCTTTTTATTATATTTTATTATCTTAAATAATTTTTAAATATATTTTGATCATGTTCTTTCTCTTCCCTAAGTCCTTCCATATTATCTCCCTCCATGCCCACCCAATTTTTATTTTAATTGCTTTCATAAAACAAGCAAACAAGCCAAATACCAATACAACAAAATCTTCCAAAACCAAAAAAAAACAAGGCAACACCAACAAACAAAAGAAAAACAAAACAAAACAAAAACCCCACTAAACTTTTACAAAATTTAAGTATGTGTGTGTGCATGCACACACACACACACACACACACACACACACACAAATTGTGTATCTATTAAATTATGGTCAACTATTCCTGAACATGAGGCCCACCTTGTAGTGTTTTAAATAATTAATGTCTCTCAATTGGAGAAAACTGATTTAATCTCTTCTATCAAGTATAAACTAAAAATATAATAGAGAATAAACACTATATTACTACTCTAGGTACATTAGAATTCATAAATTTACACCAGCTCTCCATATGTTTATATGTAGTTTCAAAAACATGACTTTTCACATCCAGGGTTATCATCTGTGGAAAGCAGCATTCTATTACTCCAGACCATTGACCATGACCTCCCTATAATCAGAGTATTTGACACTTATCCTTTCACAAGCTCCTATATAACTTTTAATACCATTATTGTTCTAGAACTAATTTTAACCTTTCCTTTGTCTACTCTTTTATATGAGAAATGTATGGCTCCTTCCTCTGTTCATCTAATTTTCTGTCTTTCTCAGAAATATTTGTAAGAACTAATGTAAATTATGTAATTAGGTGATCATACCTCACTCTCCTCATTCACTGCTTTCTTCATTTTATAGCAATGATATTCATGTTTCAATACTTCAAAACCAACATTCAGCATTTTGTGTGATTGATGCAATCTAAGAATAGACAGAACTGTAGGGAATATTGGTAACTTTCTGTTGCAGAGTTGGAATCTCTTGAGTCAAAGATGGTAGCTCCCTGATGTAATAAATATGAAAGTTTTAAATTACCTTATACTTCATTGAAAATATGGATACAAAAACAATGTCATAGATCTGAAATGCATGCAACATTTGTTTTTCTTCATACAGAAAATAGTGTTAGGAAAGACTTACAAAGTCTCAGAATTCCATAGACAATTTAGACTGAAATTCCAAAAACATTTTCTGTCAATTTTTATTTCAAAAAAGTTAGGGAACTCACCCTCCCAATCTTTATAGTATTGATATCTGGATTTTCCTCATAGTTTCTCCTTAGATCATGTTTGACTTTATCTAAATTACATAATTTAAGGATGATTTTTCAGCATCAGTATTTATTTAAACAGACCATCTTGAAAACATTATTTAGGTGTCAATTTCTTTTTAATCTTTCTTATGGGTAAAGATTTTTAATTCAATGACAATTAGTGTTTAATTATGACAGGATCCCAGACTTTAGCGCAACATATGCCATATAGATCTGCTGAAGCACCATTAGGACCTAGAAACCAGGCATGTAGAACTATAACCTGTCAAAATGAGAACAAGGACTTATTCCTCCAACATACTTAGTTGTGAGAAAGTTCCTAAATGTATTAACCTTGCTTTTTGCCTTTTAGAGTTCAGCTTGTTCTTGCTACCTGAAATATGTTAATCTAGGATGTCGTTTGTATGTTTAAAACTCATTCAAACAAACTATTAGGAATGTTCTTTGGTCCCAAATACCCAATATTGTCAGGGCTGTATAATAGACATTTCATTGCCTGAACCCATGCCCAAGTGCTCTTCATTAGTGAATACCTCCTAACCCCCTTACAGAAGTCATCTAATCAGAATACCTCACAGCAAAGACTAAGTAGCCCAAGCAAGTTCCTCACATTTTCATGCTGTGTATAAATAGAATCAGATAGTATATTGTCTTCAGGTCTCCTTTTTCTCCATTAACTCTGAAACATCTCTCCATCCTTTGCTAAGTCTTTTCTCTCTATTGCTCTTTTGCATAACATTTCATTGATTGGACAAAAATTATTCTGATATTGTTAGTCTATGAAAATTTTGAATGATTTTTTTCTATTAGTAAATATTTGTAATTTTGTCAAGGATATAACTGTTAATTATCACAGGTTAGAAATAGGATATGAAAATATTCTCTGTGAGTGAGTAAACCAAGAAATTTTTTCCAAGAATACAGGAGATGGAAAGAGAATCTCAGGTGTTGAAGATATGATAGAGGAAACAGATTCATCAGTCAAAAAAAATGTTAAATCCAACCAACTCTTCACACAAATATCCAGGATGTCTCGAAAACCATGAAAAGATCAAACCTAAGAATAATAGGGACAGAAGAAGTCTAGTTCAAAGGCACAGAAAATATATTAAACAGTATCATAGAAAAAAAAAACTTCTCTAACCTAAAGAGGGACATGCCTATGAAAGAAAGTAAGGTTACAGAACACCAAATACATAGGACAAAAAAAAAAAACCTCCCTTGACACTTAATAAACAAAACACTAAACACAGAGAATATTCTGTCTATTATGCTTGCGTCTGCAGTTCCTGATTGTTTACCCAGATTTTTTATTTCCAGAATTCTCTCAATTTGTGTTGTCTTTATTGCCTCTATTTCAGTTTTCAAGTCTTGAACCCTTTCCTTCATCTATTTCATTGTTTTCTCTTGGAATTCCATGTTTCCTTTAGGAGATTTGTTTATTTCTTTCAATTTTTTATCTTTTCTTCTACTTCTTTAAAAGAAGTTTTTATTTCATTTTTAAGGAGGTTTATCATCCTCATAAAGTTATTTTTAAGGTCATTTTCTTTTGTTTTGTCTGTCTTGGGTGAACAAAGAAAGGAAGACAGTCCAGAAACATATTGCCTAGTAAACTGGGTCCCAAGTGAAAGAAAAGAAGAATGGAAAGAAGTCAAGAGGCAAAATGCACTCACCTGTTTATGGATCTCTGTCTGTAACATCTGCCTGGGGCTTGAGACACCCAGAGACCTTCCAGGCTTCAAATCTCAGGCAAGCTCACAACATTGGTTCCTATTATCTGAACCTTCCAGCTCCTGGGGCAGAAAACTTACAGAATTCCTTCATTCCTCTATCCTCAAGACAGTTCCTTTAGTCCCATCCAGCCTGTCAACCTGTCATAATTTAACTATTCTAACATCTTAAAATTTTATATACATTTGAATAATTCTGTTCTCCCTCAAAACCAAATTGCACTAAACTTTTCAGCTTACTTTCTTTTCCTTTTGTCTTTTTTTTTTTGATTAAATTTATTTTTGTCTTCTGTAATTCCATGGAGGATATGCTGTTTTGTAGAAGTAATTATACTTTCACAATTGCAAGAATTTTGCAGATTAATTTTGTTCTTTAAGATGTTGGTTAATTTAAAATATGATTCTCAAATATTTTATGTACCGTCTCCAGTGGAAAGCACCTCTTAAATTAATTAAATAATTGGTTATGATTGGGCTGATGTGTTTTAGAATATTATTTTAAGATTTGTTACATTTGTTTATGCTGTGGAACATTTATTTCAATGATGCAAAGATGTGTTTCATTCTTTTATTCTGTATTTGTTTAACTCTGTGAAGTTGTGTTACTTTGAATGTCAAAAATACTGATTGGTCTAATAAATAGCTGAATGACCAATAGCAAGGAAGTAGAAAGTTTAGGCAGGGCTGGTGGAAAGAAAGAATAAATAGAAGGAGAAATCTGGGAGGAAAGGAAGAAAGAGCAAGAGATCAAGGAGGGAGAAAAATAAAAGATCAGTTGCACAGTCATTCACAGATAGAGACTGAAAACTAGATATACAGAAGGAAAAAAAAATCCCAGAAGCAAAAGGTAGAATGAATAATTTAAGAAAAGTTAGCTAGAAACAATTCAAGCTAAGGTTGAGTCTTTTTTCAAAAAAAAGAATAAAGCTTCTTGTATGATTATTTTGGAGTTGGTGCAGGTCCCCTGCAAGAGCAAAGAACAAGGGGCCATAAGTGCTAAATGCAAGAACCATCTACTCTGGTGATATATTCATCTTGCAAGGAGGCTTAGGAACTAAGCAACCCAAAAGTTTAAGGCAGTCTATGATACTTCGCAGATGTAGTAGACCTGTCCTTTTAAGCAATATGAACTGTTGGGAACACTACCAGAAAATCTAAGTTGCATAGAAGAGACCCAAACAAGCATAGTTGACTAAAAGAAACACATTCTAACCTGCTTAATTGGAAATCATGCATGGAGCTTCAGGTTTCCAACTTTGCCATCATCAAAACTGTAGTGAAATATTAAAACTTCAGGTGTCTTTGATTCAGTAAGTGTACTCTCCTCCACACTACTGTTAGAGATATAAATAAATTATATTGTTTGCCAACTCAGACATTCATGGCATTACCTTGGTCTCTCATTGTTTCCATCTAAGGTGAGTAAGCATTTATTCCACCTTCCAGGTATAATATCAAAGAACAGAAACCTGTGAAGCAGTTTTTGAGTAAACATGAATTGAAAATTCACAAAGGAATTTCATAGTAATGCTTCAGAAACTGAAAAATCAAGGTGAACACTTAATATAAAGAGTAATAATTTTGTAAAAGTTTACTGCTCTCAGAAATTACTAGGAAATCACTAACTATATAAAGGTAAAGTATAGTGAATCTAGTGATCAGCTTCGTAAAATAAATAATGTAAAAATAATTGTGCTTTTCTTCAATTCTATTCCATAAAGGCCATTGTATTATTTTTTTTCAAAAATAATTCCGCAGTGTGAATGGGGTCATTGAGCCATGATAGGTGGAATCAATTGTATTAACTGTACAAGAAGACCGTAGTTTTCAAATTGCTAAAATCCTCACTGTCATACAGATAATGAGCACGTGTCAATGTCACATTTAACACATTAATGAGAAAACCAGAAAAGTGCAAGAGCTTGTTAAAACTGTGAGGAGCTGGTACTTGTACAATTTAGAAATAAATGCTGAAATAAGATTGCTAGTTTCTAGAACTCTAAAGTTTCAGAGAATTTTCTACTACTCTTAGGCTAAAACTTATTTGACACAGTTATATGAATGTGTGTAGAAGACACAAGAATCCTGGGTAAACCTTTAGAAAATGCACGTTACTTCCAGCAAGTACAACAATCAGAGAAAAGTTTTTTTTTCCTCTCTTCCTCTCCAAGAGATCTAATAACAACACAAAAATATATGGAAAATTAAGTAAGTAAGAAAAATAAACTCCCTCCCAGTACTGTCCTATGCTTCTGTTTTATTATGTTCACTCACATCTTCATTCTTTTTACTTATTTTTCTAATCCCATGCTCCTACCCTGGTAAATGGTATATTTGTCAAAACTGCTCTCCATCATCTTTCTGCTATGCTTTTTGTCCTTCCAGTAAGGCCATGAATAGAAGAACTTATTTTCCTTAAACCATGTTATAGAAATTATAATCCCTACTAAAGAGTCAAAGCAATATTACTTAGAAAAAAGGCAAAAGTAATACTGCCCATGTATGCATCTTTTTAGTTAGAACTGGCTCTAAAAATCTTCTTTGCCTTTTGCTCCTTGATAGTGTTTCATGAGAACCCATTCCTAAGGGATCAACTCTTTGTCACAGAGTTATGAATATCCCACAGAGAAACTAATGTCATTGTCATCACACTACACACTCTGTTAAGATCATATTTTTTCATGGTTGTCTATTATTCACTAACTCATATCACTGAATTGATGAGTATGACAGATTTCACTGAATTGATGAGTATGATCAGAATATATTGTGTAAAAATTTAAAATGAGTAAATTAGTACTTCATGAACTGAGAAACAAATACTGCCTGAAAGAAAAAATTAATATGTATGTGTGTGTATACATATGAATGCATACACATAAGTACAGACAGACACAACGCATACACTTAAATACACATATGCATATATAATATGCTCTATTATTCTACATCTTATTCAATAATAGATTTTCTTTAATAAAACTAGAGCTTTGCATACTTGGCTACACTCTTCATCTGCCTCTCTTTGCTCCACAAGTGCTGTGGTTACAGAAATACTATTCCGTGTCTGACTTATTTTATGTGAGTTTTGGAAATCAAAAATCCAATCCTCATACTTTCACAATTTAGGGAATTATATTCCCTTTCAATAGAAATTCTCAGAGGCTGGAGTGTTGGCTCAGCAGTTAATAGTGATTGACTTGTTGCTCTTGCAGGGGACTTGGATTAAGTTCCTGAAACTCACATGGTGTCTCAGAACCATTCTTGTATCCTGTTTTAAGAGATTTAAACACTGCTTCTGATGACTGCATGCACCAGAAATGAACATAGTGCACTTACTCACATGCAGGCAAAGCATTCATCGAAATTACAATAAACTTTAAAGATTAATTCTAACCTAATTGTAGCAAATAATACTCAGTTTCATTCTATGTTATTTATCAGATACCACTGGATCTTGTGCTGGGCAGTACTATCAGAGAGTAACTGGTATTTGAATAAAGTATTTGAGTTCTTGCTCAATTCCTTTTTTTCCCCATATTGTTTTATTTTTTTCCATTCAGCCATATTTAGAGAGTTCAGTTTGATCATATGCTCATTCAGTCCCAGTCCTGCTGGATTTGGTGAGCTCCCATTAGATCAGGCACACTGTCTTAGTGGGTGGATCAGCCCCTCGCGGTCCTGACTTCCTTGCTCATCTTCTCCAACCTTCTGCTCTTCGACTGGACCTTGGGAGCTCAATCCATTGCTCTGGTGTGAATGTGAGTCTCTGTCTCTATCTCCATTCATCGGACGAAATTTCTATGGATGTGATCAAAATATTAATCAGTGTGGCTATGGGACAATGCTAGTTCTGGCCCACTCTGCACTGCTGCCCAAGGACCTAGCTGTGGACACCTGGGATCTCCTCTAGAGCCAAGTATCTTGCCAGTCCTAAAATGACTCCAATAATGTAGATATTTTATTCCCTTCTCCAATATTCACCTTTCCTCCATCTCCACCCTCCCACTCCCCCAAGCTC
>PVIU01034510.1:0-11260 GCA_004026605.1 Ondatra zibethicus | reverse complement strand
CCTGATACCCAAACCACAGAAAGACAATACTAAGAAAGAGAATTACAGACCAATCTCACTCATGAACATTGATGCAAAAATACTAAATAAAATACTAGCAAATAGAATCCAAGAACACATCAGAACCATCATCCACCATGACCAAGTCAGCTTCATCCCACAGATGCAGGGATGGTTCAACATATGAAAATCTGTCAACATAATCCACCGTATAAACAAGCTGAAAAATGAAAACCACATGATCATCTCATTAGATGCCGAAAAAGCATTTGACAAAATACAACATCCCTTCATGTTAAAAGTCTTGGAGAGAGCAGGGATACAAGGAACATACCTAAACATAATTAAGGCAATATACAGCAAGCCAACAGCCAACATCAAACTAAATGGAGAGAAACTCCCAGTGATTCCACTGAAATCAGGAACAAGACAAGGTTGTCCACTCTCTCCACACCTATTCAATATAGTTCTTGAGGTCCTAGCTAGAGCAATAAGACACCAAAGAGAGATCAAGGGGATACAAATTGGAAAAGAAGAAGTCAAACTCTCACTGTTTGCTGATGATATGATAGTTTACATAAGTGGTCCCAAAAATTCTACCAAGGAACTTCTACAACTCATAAACACTTTCAGCAATGTAGCAGGATACAAGATTAATTAAAAAAAAAATCAGTAACCCACCTGGTGGTGGTTGCGCACGCCTTTAATCCCAGCACTCGGGAGGCAGAGGCAGGCGGATCTCTGTGAGATCGAGAGCAGCCTGGTCTAGAAGACCTAGTTCCAGGACAGGCTCCAAAGGCACAGAGAAACCCTGTCTCGAAAAACAAAAACAACAACAACAAAAAAATCAGTAACCTTCCTGTACACAGATGATAAAAGGGCTGAGGGAGAAATCAGAGAATCAACACCCTTCACAATAGCCACAAATGGCATAAAATATCTCAGAGTAACTCTAACCAGACAAGTGGAAGACTTGTATGACAAGAACTTTAAATCTTTGAAGGAAGAAATTGAAGAAGACACCAGAAAATGGAAAGACCTCCCATAGGTAGGCAGAATTAATATAGTAAAGTGGCAATCCTACTGAAAGCAATCTACAGATTCAACACAATGCCCTTCAAAATCCCAACAAAATTCTTCAAAGACCTCGAAAGAACGGTACTCAACTTCATTTGGAAAAGCAAAAAACCCAGGATAGCCAAAACAATCCTGGGCAACAAAAAAACTTCTGGAGGCATCAAAATCCCTGATTTCAAATTCTACTACAGAGCTACAGTACTGAAAACAGCCTGGTACTGGCATAAGAACAGACAGGAGGACCAATGGAACCGAATAGAAGACCCAGATATCAATCGACACATCTTTGAACACGTGATATTTGATAAAGAAGCAAAAAAAATGGGGGCTGGAGAGATGGATCAGAGGTTAAGAGTATTGCCTGCTCTTCCAAAGTTCCTGAGTTCAATTCCCAGCAACCACATGGTGGCTCACAATCATCTGTAATGGGGTCTGGTGCCCTCTTACGGCTTGCAGACTTATACACAGATAGAATATTGTATACAAAATAAATAAATATTTTTTTTAAAAAAAGCAAAAAAATGTCAAATGGAAAAAGAAAGCATATTCAACAAGTGGTGCTGGCATAACTGGATATCAACATGTAGAAAAATGAAAATAGACTCATATCTATCACCATGCACAAAACTCAAGTCCAAATGGATCAAAGACCTCAACATAAAGCCAGCCACACTGAACCTTATAGAAGAGAATATGGGAAGTACACTTGAACGCATTGGCACAGGGAACCACTTCCTAAATAGAATCCCAGCAGCACAGACACTGAGAGAAACAATTAATAAATGGGACCTCCTGAAACTGAAAAGCTTCTGTAAAGCAAAGGACACGGTCAACAAGTCAAAATGACAGCCTACAGAATGGGAAAAGATCTTCACTAACCCCACATCAGACAGAGGTCTAATCTCCAAAATATACAAAGAACTCAAGAAATTGGACACCAAAAAATCACGTAATCCAAGAAAAAATGGAGTAAAGACCTAAACAGAGAACTCTCAACAGAGGAATCTAAATGGCTGAAAGACACTTAAGGAGATGCTCAACATCCTTAGTCATCAGAGAAATGCAAATTAAAACAACTCTGAGATTCCATCTAACACTTGTAAGAATGGCCAAGATCAAAAACACTGATGACAACTTATGCTGGAGAGGTTGTGGGGAAAAGGGAAGACTTCTCCATTGCTGGTGGGAATGCAAGCTGGTACAACCCCTTTGGATGTCAGTGTGGCGATTTCTCAGAAAATTAGGAAACAACCTTCCTCAAGACCCAATAATACCACTTTTGGGTATATATCCAAAGGATGCTCAATCGTGCCACAAGGACATGTGCTCAACTATGTTCATAGCAGCTTTGTTTGTCATAGCCAGAAACTGGAAACAACCTAAATGCCCCTCTATCGAAGAAAGAATAGGAAAAATGTGGTACATTTACACAATGGAGTACTACTCAGCAGAAAAAAATAACGACAGCTTGAATTTTGCAGGAAAATGGATGGAGCTAGAAAACATTATTTTGACTGAGGTAACCCAGGCCCAGAAAGACAATTATCACATGTACACACTCATAGATAGGTTTTAAACATAAAACAAAGAAAGCCAGCCTACAAACCACAATCCCAGAGATGTTAGGCAACAATGAGGACACTAAGAGAGACTTACATAGATCTAATCTACATGGGAAGTAGAAAGTAGAAAAAGACAAGATCTCCTGAGTAAATTGGGAGCATGTGGACCCTGGAGAAGGATTGAAGGGGGGAGGGTAGAGGCAGGGAGGGGAGCAGAGAAAAATGTAGAGCTCAATAAATATCATGGAAAAAAAAGAACAATAGAAAGCCAGGCAGTGATAGCGCACGCCTTTAATCCCAGCATCCGGAAGGCACAGGCAGGCAGATGTCTGTGAGTTTGAGGACAGCCTGTTCTACAGACTGAGTTTGAGGCTAGCCGGGGCTCCACAGAGGAATGCTATCTTGGACAAAAAAAAAAAAAGTGTGTTGAGATTACATCTTACTCCATTTGGTATGGCTACCTATCAAGCAAACAAATAACAATGTTGGCAAGGGGACTTTTTTTTCATTTTCAGTATTTCAAGACAGTTTTTCATGGTAACAGCTCTGGCTGCCCTGAAACTTGTTTTGTAGATGAGGTAGACCTCTGCCTCTAGAGTGCTGAGACTGAAGGTGTGCTCCACCGCTGCTCTGCTCTATTTTCTTTTTCTATTCTCTTTTCTTCTTTCTTTTTTTTTTCTTGGTTTTGAAACGAGGTTTCTCTGTGTAACAGCTCTGAAACTCACTTTGTAGACCAGACTGGCCTACAGACTCACAGAGACCCACCTGCAGTATGAGTGCTGGGATTAAAGGTATATGCTGGGGCTGGAGAGATGGCTCAGTGGTTAAGAGCTCTGCCTGCTCTTCCAAAGGTCCTGAGTTCAATTCCCAGCAACATCATGGTGGCTCACATACTAAATAACTAAATAAATAAATCTAAAAAAAATTTTTTTAAAAATCAAAGAAAAGAAAAAAAAAAAGAGCCAGAACTTGTTTTTCTATCTACAGTGCTTGGGATAAAAATAAAAATATAAAGGTGTGTGCCACCACCACCTTGCAAGGGGTATACAGTCTTTACTCAATGTTAGTGGAAATGTAAAATAGTGTAGACACTATAGAGGTCCCTCAAAACTAAAAGTAGATCTACCTTGCGACCCAGGTATAGGACTCTTGGGTATGGTGTATACTTAAAGGAACCCAAATACGCGTACCGCAAAGTGTGTTTATTGTGGCACTATTTGCAGTAGCTGAGATATAAAACCAACCTAGAAGTGGCTGGAGAGATGGCTCAGTGGTTAAGAGCACTGGCTGCTCTTCCAGAGGTCCTGAGTTCAATTCCCAGCAACCACATGGTGGCTCACAACCATCTGTAATGAAATCTGGCGCCCTCCTCTGGTGTGCGGGCATACATGGAGGCAGAATGTTGCATACATAATAAATATATAAAGCTTAAAAAAAAACCAACCTAGATGCCTGTTGACAGTTGAACAAATAAAAAATGTGGTACATACACAGTAGAATTGGGTTTTTCTCAATCATAAAGAAGAATAAAACCACGTCATTTGCAGAAGCTAAAGATCACCATACTAAATAATATAACTCTGATATTACATATTATCTCCTGGAATTGGAGTTACAGGACTGTTTCTCCAACCCCTTCCATCCTTTTTAAATAGTTCACCAAGTCCAATTTATGTTACCCATAAACTCACTATGTGGCTGCTATGCACTGGAGCATGGCCAATGGACCAGGGGCCACACCCTTATAGGAAACTGGTTCTCCCTTCCCCAGAAGCCATCAATTGTCAGTAACTGCTTCTCAGCTAGGGGTGGGGGGCATATTATTTTAATTAAAATATAATTACATCATTCAACTCCTTCCCTTTCCTCCCACCAACCCCTACAGGGTCCAACCCATATTTTTTTTTTTTAAAAGATAAGGCTGGCCTCAAACTTGCTATATAGCAGCCAGGTGGTGGCAGTACACACCTTTAATTTCAGCACTTGGGAGGCAGAGGCTGGCCTGATCTACAGGGCAAGTTCCAGGACAGCCAAGTCTACACAGAAAAATCCCGTCTCAAAAAATAAAAATGAAAACAAACAAACAAAACACTTACTACGTAGCTAAAGATGATCTCAAATTTATGATCCGCTTGCCTCAATTTTCTGAGTGACAGGATTCCAGGTCCGTTGTAGATATTTGTTGGTTGTTTTATTTATTTATTTATTATTTTGTTTGGTTGTTTTTTCGAGACAGGGTTTCTCTGTATGACAATCCTAGCTGTCCTAGAACTGGCTCTGTAGACCAGGCTGGCCTTGAACTCACAGAGCTCTGCCTGCCTCTGGAATTAACAGTGTGCACCACTGCCTGACGAATGTTTTGTTTTTTGTTTTTTGTTTTTTGTTTTTTTGGTTTTTTTGGGTTTTTTTGGTTTTTTGAGACAGGGTTTCTCTGTAGCTTTGGTGTATGTCCTGGAACTCACTCTGTAGACCAGGCTGGCCTCAAACTCACAGAGATCCACCTGCCTCTGCCTCCCGAGTTCTGGGATTAAAGGTGTGCACCACCACCACCCAGCACAGTTGGTTGTTTTTAAAAACAGATCCTTACTGCATTGCCCAGGCTGATGCAAAACCTCTCTGCTTCTGTGAGCCTTCTGCCATAGCTCCCGAGTATCTGGAATTATAGCCCTGTGCCACCATGCTAGGCTCCTAAGAGCTGTATTTCCTGGCTATCTTTATACATTTTTCCACAAGCATGTAGCAATACTGTTGCTTCTTGCAATGTTTGTATTAAAATAGATAGATAGATAGATAGATAGATAGATAGATAGATAGATAGATAGATAGATCTTCTTGCTTCTGTGCATCCCTTGTACCATTTATTTGTTTACTTGCTTATTTGTTTGTTTATTGGTACAGGTTTTCCTGGAACTAACTCTGTAAACCAGGCTGGCCTTGAACTCATGAAGATCCGTCTACCTCTGCCTCTGAAGTGCTGGGATAAAAGCTGTATACCACCACTGCCCAGCCAGCCCTTTTATTTATTTTGAGTTACATCATTACAAAGATGCAGGATCCACTAGGTAGTCTGTAGATAATGGTCTGTGGAGGCCCAAAAATGTGAGCTTATTTCCACCTTGTCTGAAGATCAGAGAGTTTTACCTTGTTCACAGTTGTTGACAACAAGTGTGGCTACACATCCTGACCTAGGGTGTGGTTACTTGGTTGTTTTGACATGAAGATGGCCCACTTGAGTTCTGGGGATTGACAGGTGCTGTAACATCTGGCTGGTCCCTCTGTCCAATCTTTTTTTTTACAAGACAGTTGATGTATATTTTATCTGCTCAAACATAAAACAAAAATATCATCTTTGACTGACTTGTATACAGTGCATATTCCATACTTGTGTTAATGCAGATATGTATGTTACCTTTTTTTTCCATGATATTTATTGAGCTCTACATTTTTCTCTGCTCCCCTCCCTGCTTCTCCCCTCCCTCCTTCAACCCTCCCCCAACGTCCCTATGCTCCCAATTTACTCAGGAGATCTTGTCTTTTTCTACTTTCTACTTCCCATGTAGATAAGATCTATGTAAGTCTCTCTTAGTGTCCGCATTGTTGTCTAAGATCTCTGGGATTGTGGTTTGTAGGCTGGCTTTCTTTGCTTTATGTTTAAAAACCACCTATGACACATGTGATAATTGTCTTTCTGTGTCTGGGTTACCTCAGTCAAAATAATGTTTTCTAGCTCCATCCATTTTCCTGCAAAATTCAAGCTGTCATTATTTTTTTCTGCTGAGTAGTACTCCATTGTGTAAATGTACCACATTTTCTTTACCCATTCTTTGATCGAGGGGCATTTAGGTTGTTTCCAGGTTCTGGCTATGACAAACAAAGCTGCTATGAACATAGTTGAGCACATGTCCTTGTGGCACGATTGAGCATCCTTTGAGTATATACCCAAAAGTGGTATTACTGGGTCTTGAGGAAGGTTGTTTCCCTCTGTCCAATCTTTAATCTTCAAATTGACTTTTGAGCTGGTCTTCTTCCCTTCTTCCTCCCTTCCTTCATTTCCTTCTTTTCACCCCTTCCCTTTTTAACAAAGATCTCTCCATGTAGTCCAGCCTTGCTTCTTAATCCTGGGCTCTACCAGTCCTCGGGTGTCAGTCTCGTGAGTGGCTGAGATTACAGGTACCAGCCATTGTTCCTGGCTTGATTCTTCTTCTGTGGCTTCTGCATCCCTTTTTGTCCTTTCTGGCTCCTTTTCATGCTATGAAAATGCCTTAACAACACATTGCTGCGCAGTTTTGCAGCTTTCTTCTTGTTTGACCTCATTGCTTGAGATGCCTCACGGTTTACTCTTGGTGGCAATGTTGCCCTAGAAACGGGGAAAGCTTTGCAATCCTTCACCCACTCCTCAAATTGACGTTCTCTCTTCCCACCCTCCGGGTCTGAAAAAAATTCCCTGGAAAGCAGGCAGGCTGTGGGGATTGGGAGTCAGTAGGAGGGCAGCTCCTGTACATAGCAGCTTTGTTCCTTTAAATTTGAAATCATTACAGATCCAAGCTGCAGAGCCTCCTAGGGTGTCTTTTGTAGAGTTGCATTGCCCTTTGTTCCAGCCTAGTAGGTGTCCCTGTGATCAGGTGGTCAGATTAAAGAGACTAGTCTCAAAGCAGAAGACCATGAATACTGGGACCCCAAGGCCTGTAAGAAGTAATCACTGGCCATCCAGCCAGAAGGTCCAGGGCCTCTATGCCTTCCAATTTTCAAGTGTCCACTGCTATTTGATGACTCCAGACATTAGGCCAGTGGTCCTCAAAGTGCGGTCCTCAGGAAGACTGCATCTGCATTATTGGGGAAGGTTTTGTTTTGGTTTGGTTTTGGTTTCCAGACAGGGTTTCTCTGTGTAGCTTTGGAATCTCCCCTGGAACTCACTCTGTAGATCAGGCTGGCCTCGAACTCACAGAGATCCGCCCACCTCTGCCTCCCTAGTGCTGGGATTAAAGGCGGCGAGCTTCTACTCTCTAAATAGACAATATGTGGATGGACACTGCCCACCCAAGGGACTCTGATGGGTGCTAAAGTTTGAAGACCACTGTGCTAGCACAGGTAAAGTTAAATAATCTCAAGTCCTCATAGCGCCCATCTTGTTCCAAACACTGTTCACACAGACACACACACGCCAGGAAGATTGTGTGTGAGCTTATCTCCCATGCCCACCTGTGCCTGTGTGCTGTGCATGTAGTCCAGGGGGAGGGACCTGAAGGATACTTGTCACCATTGGAAAGAAAGCCCTTTACCCTACTGTTAAATAGTCTTCTGTTGTTTCCTATTTCCTTTATTTTTTTTCAAATATAGTGTCTTCTTGTCTCCTTAGAAAAGTCATCCATAGCCGTGCGATGGTGGCACGCACCTTTAAGCCAGAATTTGGGAGACAGAGCAGGTGGATCTCTGAGTTCGAAGCCTGATCTTCAGAGAGAGTTCCAGGACAGCTAGGGCTATACAGAAACCCTGTCTTGGGGGGGAAGAGAGTAATCCATGCCACCTTCAAGTTGGGTAGTTTTAGTTTTTGTTACTCTTTTTGAGACAAGGTCTCTCTCTGTAGTCCTGGCTGTCCAGGAACTTAATATGTAGACCAGACTGGCCTTGAACTCAGAAAGATCCTCCTGCCTCTACCTCTTGAGTGCTGGAATTAATGGCACGTGTCAACCCCTACCTTCAAGTTTTTTAGGGAAGAAAACTTGCCCTGTGAATGTAACTCAACCGGTAAATTCAGAACTCAGGATGCATCAGGCCCTGTTTCAAACCCAGAACTGAAAAACAAAGCCTACATCTTGGAAACAAAGGACACATAGAAACCCATTTCTCTCCCCCTGTCGTTCCCGTGTGTGTGTGTGTGTGTGTGTGTGTGTGTGTGTGTGTGTGTGTGTGTGTGTGTGTGTGTGTAGTATTCCCAGGGCTTTACACACGCAAGGCAAGCATCAGCCACTGCATACACTTTGAATGCAGGCAGTCTCTTCATAGTTACTACAGCTGTTATGGTAACGGGACATGATGAGTTTCTGTAGTCATAAACTTGTTAAACACCTGAAGGCCTTTACGTAATCCTATACAGTAGGCCCAATGGGAAATTGACACCGAAAGTTCCAAATTGTGGCTGTAAGAACTCAGGAGGCCTGGGAAACAGACTGAGAGTGCTCTGGCCAGTTCAGTTATTAACTCCTGCCACCACTGGCAGGCTCACATTATACTAAGAGGACAGATTGGGTGTTTAGGATGCTAAAAATGCATGTGAAGATGAGCAAATCAGAACAAAGCAGGGAAATGCTCAACTCTACCGAAAACTAAATCAAGCAAGCCAGGCGGTGGTGCACGCCTTTAATCCCAGCACTTGGGCGGCAGAGGCAGGCGGATCTCTGTGAGTTCAAGGCCAGGCTGGTCTATAAGAGCTAGTTCTGGGACAGGCACCAAAGCTACAGAGAAACCCTGTCTTGAAAAACTAAAATAAAGGGGCTGGAGAGATGGCTCAGAGGTTAAGAGCATTGCCTGTTCTTCCAAAGGTCCTGAGTTCAATTCCCAGCAACCATATGGTGGCTCACAACCATCTGTAATGAGGTCTGGTGCCCTCTTCTGGCCTTCAGGCATATACATAGACAGCATATTGTATAAATAATAAATAAATATTTTTAAAAAACTAAAATAAGGGGCTGGAGAGATGGCTCAGTGATTAAGAGCACTGGCTGCTCTTCCAGAGGTCCTGAGTTCAATTCCCAGCAACCACATGGAGGCTCACAACCATCTGTAATGAGATCTGGCACCCTCTTCTGGCATGCTGGCATACATGGAGGCAGAATGTTGTATACATAATAAATAAATAAATCTTTAAAAAAAAACCTAAAATAAATAATTTAAAAAACAACTAAATCATGCTACTAATGCTGAGAAACCATGATTAACTGTTACCCACAACAATGACTTGACCATTTTCGACCCCCCTGAGGGGTACTCTGTTTTAGCTGCTGCTACTGTGTATGGGGGATAAAGTCCTTCTTTTTGAGATTTTCTGTGTCTTTGTCTTAGAATAAGATGTATTCTTCACTCATTGAAAATTAACAAGATCTGGGCTGGTAAGATACCTCCACGGGTAAAGCTACCTGCTGCCAAGCCTCACCACTTGAGTTCAATCTCCAGGACCTACATGTTAGAAGGGGAACATCATCCCCCACAAGCTGTCCTATGACCTATAAATGCATGTACTCTCGCACATGCACACACACACACTCACACAAATAAATAATTAAGTGTGAAGTGCCTTTTTTTAAGACAGGGCCTGCCTCCTTATGTAGCCCTAGCTGGCCTGGAACTTCCTATGTAGACCAGGCTGGCCTCAAACTAAGTCCCTCTGACTCCCAAGTGCTGGAATCAAAGGTGGGTGTACCTCAAGTGTTATTGTCACACCCCCTTATTATCATCACCACTGTCATCATCATAGATTCTAAAACCCTTTAGGAAAAATTATGTCTTTAGAATTGGTTTCATGTTCCTAAATTAATAACTAGAGAGCTAAGTCATCAATAATTTTTCTGGTGATCTGCCCATCGTCCTCTGTAGATGAGGGGAAGGACAATTACTCTGTCCTGTTGTTTGACATAAGACTGGGATACAGTTGCAGCACAAAGTGTTTGTGGCTAGAATAAATTTAGATTATATGGATGTAATTCATTCCATAATGTGTGCAAGTGTTTCCCTCTTGCTCACGGTTGATCGTAGGTTCTTATATGATTAATCTCTTCATTAATATAGGATTAATATAGGATATTTGGCTGTTGAAGGTCCACATTTCACTTGCCAAATCATTCCACACTATTAGTATTCTTCTCTTGAGGATCCTGAACATGGTTCCATGTTCCACACAAACAGGACCTGTGTGTGTGTGTGTGTGTGTGTGTGTGTGTGTGTGTGTGTGTGTGTGTGCTGTAAACACATATTTGTCCGTCAGAGGAAGGCCATACAAAGCTCGTACAACTGTCAAAAGTCTTCCAGCTCATTTGATCTGGAGATTCATTCAA
Organism: Ondatra zibethicus; assembly: GCA_004026605.1. Classification (NCBI taxonomy): domain Eukaryota; kingdom Metazoa; phylum Chordata; class Mammalia; order Rodentia; family Cricetidae; genus Ondatra; species Ondatra zibethicus. Next base: position 573 of record PVIU01034510.1, on the reverse strand, counting down.
CTTGGTTCATCTTTCTGCCTACAAGATAGAGGCATTTTTCAATTTCCTGTTAAAGTTAATTTTCTATAAAAATGTGAATTGTTGTCAGAAGGTGTTGGTGTACACCTTTAATCCCAGCACTCAGGAGGCAGAGGCAGGCGGATCTCTGTAAATTTGAGGCCAGCTTGGGCCAACCTGGTTTGCAGAGCTAGTTCCAGGACAGCCAAGGCTATATAGAGAAGTCCTGTCTCAAAAAAAAAAAAAAACATTCTTTTTGAATTGCTATAATATAGTTTTCCTGGATGAAAAATGTTCACATTTTTGGACCATGGGATGCTTTTTTTGTGAAAGTAAAATCCAAAAGTTGAAAAGTAATATTTCTGGAACCGAATAGGAGACCCAGATATCAATCCACACATCTTCGAACACCTGATATTTGATAAAGAAGCAAAAAATATCAAATGGAAAAAAGAAAGCATATTCAACAAGTGGTGCTGGCATAACTGGATATCAACATGTAGACAAATGAAAGTAGACCCCTATCTATCACCATGTACAAAACTCAAGTCCAAATGGATCAAAGACCTCAACATA
>PVIU01034509.1:0-11261 GCA_004026605.1 Ondatra zibethicus | reverse complement strand
AAGACCTGAATAGTTTCTGTTATATGTTTGAGTGCTTTTTCTTGGTTTTCTTTAAGTGATTTCGTGATATCTTCCAATTTTTTGTTTGTTTTTTCTTCCATTTCTTTAAGGTAATTTCTCAATTCATCTTTAATAATTTCAGATATTCTCTTGTGGTTATTTTTTAGATCATTTTCTTCTGGGTCATCCATATTTGGTTGTTCCAGGCTTACTTTTGTAGGGTCTTTGGCTTTCGCTGGTATTGTGTTGTTCTTTGTGGTGTAGCTTGTGATCCTATCTTTTCTTCTCATCTTTTCCTCTAATAGATGTGGATGGTGGTATCTAAGATTCTGTTGAATAATTTCCTATGTGTCAGTAGATCAAAAGCTAAGATAGTTTTCCTAGTGGTACAGTCAGTGTCCCAGTTCGAGTTACTTCGTTGGTTATTCCTGTTCCTGGAGGTAGCTCAGTGTTCCCATATTTTGATCTGCTCTCTTGGAATTTGCTGTCTCAAGCCTACTTTGGTCTAGGCTGCTGGCTTTGATCTGTTTCTGTAAATCTTGGTCTGGATCTCCTCTTGTAGATATCCCTGGCTTGGAGTTAGACCTGTTCTGGTGGAGATCGCTGGTTCTGGATCTGGTTGCTGGGTCAATCCTGATCCACTCAAGTCCGGGGACCGGGTTGACTCCTAACTTCTGCTCCTGGTGGAGCCCGTTCTCTCCTTGTCCTGGGTAGCTGGTTCAGTCCCACTCCGGTTCCAGTGGAGGTCGCGGGCTCTGAGTCGGGTCGTTGGCTCAATCAGTGTCCCAGGACTGGGTTGGCTCCCAGGGCTGGATTTGCTCCTGGCTTCTGCCCCAGGTGGAGCTTGTTTCCTCAGCTCTCTCTGTCCTAGGAGTCTCATTCAATTCCCCTGCTACTGCTTTTAGGTGTTGTTTATGTTTTTTTCCAAAACCTTGAATGTATCATTAAGCTATTTGTTTGAGTTCTCTCTTTTTAATATTCTCATCTTTATTTTTTTGTGCATACACATACATATGCAAGCACCTGCACATACACATGCACACCATGGTGCATATCTTGGGCTTCTATTACTTTGACAAAACATCAGATCAACTTGGTGAGGGGAAGGCCTTTATTTCATCATGCAATTTGTCAATCATTATCAGGGAAGTTGGGGAGAAGCTCAAAGCAAGAACCTGGAGGCATGAGCTAATAGAGGCCATAGATGAGTACTGCTTACTGGTTTGCTCCTCAAGTCTTGCTCAGCTGTGCTCTCATGTCACCCACGACCACTCATCCAGGGATGACACCAATCTCTGTGGGAAAGGCTTACCTACATCAATCATCAGTCAAGAAAATATTGAGTGGGCTTGCCCAAAGACCAATCCTGTAGGGGGATTTTCTCAACTGTAGTTCCCTCCTCCAAAATGACTATCACTTGTGTCAAATTGACATAAAAACTGGCCAGACCAGTCGATAAGTTGAGGGCAGAAGAGAACATAGAGGTATAGATACTCTACTTTCGCCATATGAGTTCCAAGGACTGTGTTCTGGTCTTCAGGCTTGGTAGCAAGCACATTTACAGCTCTTTTCTGATTTTTGACTTTAACAAACTTTTATTCTAAGCTTTATTTTAAAAAATTACAAATTAAACACACACAACAACAACAACAAAAAAAACACACTGAAATTAACCATACCCAAAGACTATATAACTCATTTAACTTCTATACAATTAGAATAGTCATTTGAAATAGAAGCTTTGGGGCATGTTGGATTTTGTATTTTTATTACAGAACGTAATTTTATACATTTATCTACTACCAAAAATGAAAATTCCATGTTAGTTAGAACTAGAGATACAATCAGCTTCGTATCCTCTTTCATAGTTTATGGTTATTGAGTACATTGAGTCTTTCCTTTCTTCTAATATTTATTTGTTCCCATTTTCTTTCTTCATGTTGTACTGTACCCATAATACATTTGTTTGCATATATACGTTTATTATTGGCTAAATTCTGCTTATAAAGAAGAGCACATAGTTTCCTTTTTCTTTTTGAGATTGTGCCACTTTTATAATATTATATATTCTAAGTCCATTCATTTTCTCAAAAATTTTGTGATTTTATTTTTTCCTTGGGAGATAAATAGTATTCATATAGTGTTGTGAGAGCAACTATCAGGACAAGTTCTATTATTTATTAATTTAATCATAATAAACAATGTTGTAAATATTCATTAATATAATAATTATGAAGGCTAAGATCTATTTTTATATTCTACCATTTCTTGTTTCTTAAAAATATTTCTATTTTAATTACTAAATCATATGTGTCCTTAATTTAAAAACGAATGGTGGAGAAGATACAAAAAGAAACTTGGGAATCATATCCTTCCTCAAATCTTATCCTTCGTGATCTCATTTTTAGGATATTTTCTATCCCTTCTCTCTGCATCTATAAATATCTGCATAACCCAATTTCACTTCTAAGAGGAATATTATGCTTTATTTATAAATTTAAGAGTAATTTCAAAAATGTTTTGAATATTATTCTTTTCACTTTAAAATAAATTTTGTACATCTGTTCAATAAGTTTATAGATATCCTTTTTAATTGAATTAGTACTCATCCAGAAAACACACAGATTATGAGCATACAGCTCAGTGACTTAACACAAAATAAATCCACTCACCTAAATATGGCCAAAGTTTAAAACAGATTATTACCTATTTAGTCAGAAGTCATGCAAGCTTAAGCAGAGTACATTTTTATTGCCTTAGGCTACTAAGTTAGTGGTAATTTGCTTCATAGCAAGAAAAAACTAATATAATTTTGTATTTTTCCATTTTGAGTTCTGACTTGTTCAGAATCATCAATTATGATTATTGTGGGTAGCTATATATCTTTAAATATCCTTAGATACCATTTCCATCTATTTTTATTTTAATTTTGGTGGCATTTGTCAATATACATTTATGATGAAAGCATGTTTGCTGTCATCCTCAGATAATAAAGCAATCACCAGTAAAACTGTTTTAAATCTGTCCGAAAATGACCACCCTCAGAAGTGCCTCGCTTTACACTAGGTGAGCAGTTCTAGGGGAACAAAGATGTATTTAGAGATAAAATTGAGATAAGCAGGTTATATTGTACATTCATTTAAGATGATAAAATATTAAATCAATGGTTCTTAAACCCTTTTCTATGTCTAAAGACACCTTTTCATACATAAAATCTATTGAGAAACACTAATAGTATTTCAAAAATAAAATTTTCACATTTTTATTAATTGATTTATTTGGAGGCAGGGTCTCCATATTTAGCTCAGATAGATATTGAGCTCTCCATGTATTCCAGGCTAACATTGAATTCATGGCAATCTTCTTATTTAAGCCTTCCATGTTCTGCGATTTCATGTGACTACTACTACACCTGGTGAATTAGAATTAGAATTTAAACAGATTTATTTTCACATATTTATAGATTCATTTTTAAAAATTCACCATGGGTTAGCCTATAAGACATGCTTTGTGGAATAGAATTATGTTTTGAAAGCAAAACTGATATTCTACCAACTTTGTCAGTTCCTTTAATGCTAAACAAGTTGTAGCTATATTCTTATATTTACTATGTGTCTATTGTGAATAGTTGCTGTGATTTAACTCTGTGCATTCTAGTCTTTCATAGAGAGGGAAGACAATTTTGATAGCCTGGAGAAGCTGACCAAATTCTTTTTTTTTATCTTACAGCAAATTTTTATTAATTTTAAAGCATCCTAGAAAAGTGCTTTCTCTTAAATAAGTATTCATGCGTCATCATTCCACTCTGTTATACCACTCTAAGGGGATTATACATGGAAAGTAATTTTGTATTTTCTGGGGATTTTGCTATTGTTTTTGCAATTGGCTTGTTATGGCATCTTTATATACATTCATGTTTGCTTCCTAGAATTCTGTTTCAGAAGGCAAATTTTTAAAATAATGAAATACTAAAATTATCAATTCAGAGCTGTTTCTAATTTCTTTTTTTTCTTTTTTCTTTTCTTTTTTTTTTTAGGAATTTCTTATTTTTTATTTTTTTTTTCATTCAAAACTTTACACTTCCTCCCCTTCTCCCAGTCCCCTCCAACTCCCCCACTAACCCTCCTCTCTCCCCCTCCATCCTTAAGAGGGGGCAGAGTACCCTGCCCTGTGGGAAGTCCAAGGCCCTTCCCGCTCCATCATGGCCTAGGAAGGTGTGCATCCAAATAGAGTAGGGTGCCAAAAATCTAATACATGCAGAAGAGATAGGTCCTAGTGCCATTATCGATGGCTTCTCAGTCTGCACCCATTGGCAGCCACATTCAGAGAGTCCGGTTTGATCACATGCTCCTTCAGTCCCTGTCCACCTGGATTTGGTGAGCTCCCATTAGTTCAGGCACACTGTCTCAGTGGGTGGACCAGCCCCTCGTGGTCCTGACTTCCTCGCTCATCTCCCCCCTCCTTCTGCTCTTCAACTGGACCTTGGGAGCCCAGTCCATTGCTCTGATGTGGATGTGGGTCTCTGTCTCTATCTCCATCCATCAGATGAAATTTCTATGGTGATATTAAAGATATTCATCAATGTGAATATGGGACAAGGCTAGTTCAGGCACCCTCTACTCTGCTGCCTAAGTACCTAGCTGGGGACATCCCTGTGGACACCTGGGATCTCCTCTAGAGCCAAGTCTCTTGCAAATCCTAAAATGACTCCCTTAATGTAGATATCTTATTCCCTGCTCCAATATCTGCCCTTCCTCCATCTCCACCCTCCCACTACCCCAAGCTCTCCCCAGTCTTTCCCTTCTCCCTTCTCCTTCCTCCTCTCCCCTTCCCCCACCTCCACTCGCACCCCTACCCCCATCCCTATTCCCATCCCCATGCTCCCAACTTTTGCCTGGTGATCTTGTTTGCTTCCAATTTCCAGGAGGATCTATATATGTTTTTCTTTGGGTTCAACTTGCTATTTGGCTTCTCTAGGCTTGTGAGCTATAGGCTTAATGTCCTTTGTTTATAGCTAGAGCCCACTAATGAGTGAGTACATAGCATAATCATCTTTTCGGGTTTGGGTTATCTCACTAAGGATAGTGTTTTTTATTTCCATCCATTTGCATGCAAAATTCAAGATGTCATTGTTTTTTACTGCAGAGCAGTATTCTAATGTGTGTATATTCCACACTTTCTGTATCCATTCTTCCATTGAGGGGCACCTAGGTTGTTTCCAGGTTCTGGCTATTTCAAATAATGCTGCTATGAACACAATTGCACAAATGCTTTTGAAATATGATTGGGCATCATTTGGGTGTATTCCCAAGAGTGGTATTACTGGATCCTGAGGTAGGCTGAATCTCAATTTCCTGAGAAACCGCCACACTGATTTCCAAAGTGGTTGTACAAGTTTGCATTCCCACCAGCAACAGATGAGTGTTCCCCTTACTCCACGTCCTCTCCAGCATAGGCTGTCATTGGTGTTTTTGATTTTAGCCATTCTGACAGGTGTAAGATGGTATCTCAAAGTTGTTTTGATTTGCATTTCCCTGATCGCTAAGGAAGTTGAACATCACCTTAAGTATGTTTTGGCCATTCAAACTTCTTCTTGTTGAGAATTCTCTGTTCAGATCATTACCCCGTTTTTTAATTTGGTAGTTTAGAATTCTAATGTCTAGTTTCTTAGGTTTTTTTGTATATTTTAGAGATCAGACCTTTGTCTGATATGGGGTTAGGGAAGATCTTCTCCCATTCAGTAGGATACCTTTTTGTCTTAATGTCTGTGTCCTTTGCTTTATAGAAGCTTCTCAATTTCAGGAGGCCCCATTTATTCATTGTTGCTCTTATTGTCTGTGCCACTGAGTTTTTACATAGGAAGTGGTCTCCTGTGCCCAGGTTTTGCAGGCTACTTCCCACTTTCTCTTCTATCAGGTTCAGTGTGGTCAGATTTATATTAAGGTCTTTAATCCATCTGGACTTGAGTTTTGTGCATGGTGATAGATAAGGATCTATTTTCATTCTCCTACAGGTTGACATCCAGTTATGCCGGCACCATTTGTTAAAGATGCTTTCATTCTTCCATTGTATAATTTTAGCTTCTTTGTCAAATATGAGGTGTTCATAGGTTTGTGGATTAATATCAGGGTCTTCTATTCGATTCCATTGGTCAGCGTCTCTGTTTGTGTGCCAGTACCAAGCTGTTTCAATCACTGTAGCTCTGTAATAGAGTTTTAAGTCTGGGATGGTAATGCCTTGGGAAGTTCCCTTATAATATAGGACTGTTTTGGCTATCCTGGGCTTTTTGTTTTTCCATATAAAGTTAGTTATTGTTCTCTCAAGGTCTATGAAGAATTTTGTTGGGATTTTGATGGGGATTGCATTGAATCTATAGATGGCCTTTGGTAGAATTGCCATTTTTACTATATTGATCCTACCAATACAGGAGCATGGGAGATCCTTCCATTTTCTGGTATCCTCTTCGATTTCTTTCTTCAAGGTCTCAAAGTTCCTGTCAAATAGATCTTTCACTTCCTTGGTTAGTGTTACCCCAAGATACTTTATGCTATTTGTGGCTATCGTGAAAGGTGATGTTTCTCCGATTTCCCTCTCTGTTTCTTTATCCTTTGTGCATAGGAGGGCTACTGATTTTTTTGAGTTGATCTTGTATCCTGCCACTTCCCTGAAGGTATTTATCAGCTGTACAAGTTCTTTGGTAGAGTTTTTGGGGTCACTTATTTACACTATCATATCATCTGCAAATAACGAAAGTTTGACTTCTTCCTTTCCATTTCAAATACCCATGATCTCCTTATTTTGTCTTATAGCTATTGCTAGAACTTCAAGCCCTATATTAAAGAGATATGGAGAGAGTGGACAGCCTTGACTTGTTCCTGATTTTAGTGGAATCACTTTGAGTTTCTCTCCATTTAATTTCATGTTAGTTTTCAGCTTGCTGTACATTGCTTTTATTATATTTAGATATGATCCTTGTATCGCTTATCTCTCCAAGACCTTTATCATGAAGGGATGTTGAATTTTGTTATATGCTTTTTCAGCATCTAATGAAATGATCATATGTGTTTTTTCTTTCTTTCAGTTTATTTATATGATGGATTACGTTGATAGATTTCTGTATGTTGAACCTGCCTGCATCTCTGGGATGAAGCCTACTTGATCATAATGGATGATATTTTTGATGTGTTTGTGGATTTGGTTTGTTAATATTTTATTGAGAATTTTTGCATCGATGTTCACGAGTGAGATTGGTCTGTAATACTCTTTCTTGGTTGTGTCTTTGTGTGGTTTTGGTATCAGGGTAACTGTAGCTTCATAAAAAGTGTTTGGCAATGACTCTTCTGTTTCTATTATGTGAAACACATTAAGGAGTATAGGTATTAGCTCTTCTTGGAAGTTCTGGTAGAATTCTGCATTAAAACCATCTGGTCCTGGGCTGGTTTTGGTTGGGAGGTTTTAGATGACAGCTTCTATTTCCTTATGACTTATAGGTCTGTTTAAGTTTTTCACCTGGTCTTGATTTAACTTTTGTATATGGTATTTATCTAAAAAAACCTGTCCATTTCTTTTACATTTTCCAATTTTGTGGCATACAGGCTTTTGTAGTAAGACCTAATGATTCTCTGAATTTCCTCAGTGTCTGTTGTTATGTTCCCCTATTCATTTCTGATCTTGTTAATTTGAGTGTTTTCTCTCTGCCTTTTGATTAGTTTGGATAGCAGTTTGTTGATCTTGTTGATTTTCTCAAGGAACCAGCTCTTTGTTTCATTGATTCTTTGGATTGTTTTCTGTGTCTCTATTCTGTTGATTTCAGCCCTCAGTTTGATTATTTCCAGTCTTCTACTTGTCCTGGGTGAGACTGCTTCTTTTCTTTTTTTAGAGCTTTCAGGTATGCTGTTAAGTCACTAATGTGTGCTTTCTCCGTTTTCTTTATGTGGGCACTAAGTGCTAAGAACTTTCCTCTCAGCACTGCTTTCATACTGTCCCATAGGTTTGGGTATGTTGTGTCTTTATTTTCGTGGAATTCAAGGAAGACTTTAATTTCTTTCTTTATTTCTTCCTTGACCCAGGAGTGGTTAAGAAGTTGACTGTTCAGTTTCCATGAATTTGTAGGCTTTCTGGTGGTGGAATTTTTGTCAAATTCTCACTTTATTCCATGGTGATCTGATAAGACACAGGTGGTTACTCCAAGTTTTTTGTATCTGTGGATGTTTGCTTTGTTACTGAGCATGTGTTCAGTTTTTGAGAAGGTTCAATGAGTTGCTGAGAAGAAGGTATATTCTTTCCTGTTTGGGTGCAATGTTCTATACGTGTCTATTAATTCCATTCGATTCATTACATCCGTTAGTTCGTGTATTTCTCTGTTAAGTTTCTGTCTGGTTTACCTGTCCATTGGTGAGAGAGGAGTGTTGAAATCACATACTATTAGTGTGTGGGGTTTGATGTGTGCTTTGAGTTCTATTAATGTTTCTTTTACATAAGTTGGTGCTTTTATATTAGGGGCATATATATTCAGGATTAAGACTTCATCCTGATGGATTATTCCTGTTATGAGTATAAAGAGTCCATCTCCATCTCTTCTGATTGATTTTAGTTTGAAGTTGATTTTGTTAGATATTAGTATAGCCACACCCACTTGTTTCTTAGGGCTGTTTGATTGAAAAACCTTCTCCTAACCCTTTACTCTGAGATAATGTCTGTCTTTGTGGTTGAGGTGTGTTTCTTGTAAACAGCAGAATGTTGGATCCTGTTTTTGTATCCATTCTCTTAACCTGTGCCTTTTTATAGGTGAATTGAGTCCATTGATATTAAGTGCTATTAATGACCAGTGGTTGATAAGTCCAGATACACACACACACACACACACACACACACACACACACACACACACACACACATATTGGTGATAGAGTTTGTGTGTTTCCCTTCTTTGAGTTGTGCTGGTAGAGGGTTGTTATATGTCTGTGTTGTTTGCTTCCTTTAGTTGTAGTTTTCCTTCTAGTACTTTCTGTAAGGCTGGGTTTATGGCTACGTATTGGTTAAATTTATTTTTATCCTGTAATATCTTGTTTTCTCCATGGATGGTGAAAGAAAGCTTTGCTGGGTTTGCATCCATGGTCTTTTAGTGTCTGCAGCACATCTATCCAAGACCTTCTGGCTTTCATGGTTTCCATAGAGAAGTCAGGTGTAATTCTAATGGGTTTACCTTTGTATGTTACTTGAACTTTTTCCTTGCAACTCTTAATATTCTTTCTTTATTCTGTATGTTTTGTGCTTTGATTATTATATGGTGAAGGGATGTTTTCTTTGGTCCAGTCTATTCGCTGTTCTGTATGCTTCTTGTACCTTCATAGGAATATCCTTCTTTAGGTTGGGAAAGTTTTCTTCTATAATTTTGTTGAATATATTTTCTGGGCCTTTGAGCTGGAATTCTTCTCCTTCTTCTACCCCTATTATTCTTAGGTTTGGTCTTTTCATGGTGTCCCAGATTTCCTGGATGTTTTGTGTTAATAATTTGTTGTTTTCTTTGATCAATGAGTTTATTTTCTCCATCATATTATCAGCGTCTGAGATTCTTCCTTCTATCTCTTGTATTGTGTTGGTTATACTTGTCTCTGCAGTTCCCATTCATTTACCCAGATTTTCCGTATCCAGCCATCCCTTGGTTTGTGTTTTCTTCATTGCCTCCATTTCAGTTTTCACGTCTTGAACTGTTTCCATTGCCTCTTTGATTGCTTTTTCTTGGTTTTCTAGGGTATCTTTGAGAGATTTATTCATTTCTCCTTACTTTTTGTTAGTTTTCTCATCCATTTCTTTAAAGGAATTTTTCACATCCTCTTTAATGGTCTCTATCACTTTCATAATGTTACGTTTAAAGTCAATTTCTTCTACTTCATCTGGATTAGGTTATTCAAGTCTTCCTGTTGCATATTTGCTGGATCCTGGTGTTATCATGGTGCTTTTCAGGTTGTTGGAGGAATTTTTGCATTGGCGCCTGCCCATCTCTTCCTTCGAATATGGTCAGGAGAGTCTTGGTGGCTTGGTCTGATTTTTGTTGTGGCTAACTGTGTACTTGGGGATTTTTCTTGTCCTGCCCTCTCTTAGGTCTCCTCAGCATTGGAGTTGGCTCTCAGATCCCCTCCTCCCTGAAGTAGGCTTAGGTGGTGGATCTAAGGATCCCCTCCTGATGGATCTGCTGGTACTGGATCAGGGCCACCTGCTGGCCAAGGACCTCTCAGACAAAAGGTCCGGCTTGGTAGAAGAAACCTGCTCTGTGGAACAAAGTAACCCCTGCAGCCTTGCACTCACCACTTTTTCCGCAGACCCTCAGCTCCAAAGCAGGCTGAGTTCGGGGATCCTAGGACCCTGCAGATGGAAAAGGCCTGACCAAATTCTTAAGTTGCTTAAACTTTAGTAGGAATTTTGAATCAGAAAATGCGTTAATGGCTATTGCACACTATGTTACATTCATACTCCATCAATGTGTCTGATACTTCGAATATATATTTTATCTTTTCAGTGCATGGTTTTGTAGTTTTTTTTAGATAAATTTGAGAGCATTAGCTCTTTAAGTGTGATAGTTAGTTGTTATTGACAAATTGACTGCATCTGGAATTGCCTGGGAATCAGACATCTGGTCAGTCTGTGAAAGTGTTCTCCAGAGTAATTTAGCTGAGGATGGAAGACCCCATCATACACAGATACAGACACCATGCTATTAGTGGGGTAGCAGGTGACAAAGAGGAATGAAAGGAGCATGGAAACCCAATGAACCCCAGGGTTGAACCCTCTACGCTTTCTGATGGTGGACGCTATGTGACTAGCTGCCTCTGCTTTCACTGCCATGCTTTCTACCCATGATGCATCACATCCTTTCATGAAGAATGAGCCTTAACTTCTCTTTAAGTTGTTTCCATCAAATATTTTATCACAACTGGGAGAAATGTAGCAAACATGGAGTTATCTTTTAAATATTAATACATTTTTATTATATCATATAAAAGCAACTTCACAGGTATTTGTATCATTGAAATAAGCAGAAAGCATTAAAAAGCTGAAACTCTTAGTGGAGAATACCAATTTTCCAAACTTTTAATTAGTTCAAATAGTCTTAATTGCCTTCCCTAAGGTAATAGTTCTGTCTTCCACAGGGAGGAAGATTAAAATGGGAAAGACAACAAAAGACTCAAAACAACTGATTAATCAGACAGGGGCAGGGACATGAGAACTACAAGGTACAAGAACTTATTTCCCAAGAGTGT
>PVIU01034508.1:0-11261 GCA_004026605.1 Ondatra zibethicus | reverse complement strand
GAATGTGGCGGCGAAAGTTGGCAGATGGAGAACCCACAAACAATGACACCAGGACCTATCTCTTCTGCATGTATTAACTTTTTGAGAACCGAGTCTTTTTGAATGCACTCCTTCCTAGGCCAGGAGGGATGGGGGTGGGCCTTGGACTTCCAACAGGGCAGGGCACCATGCCCTCTTTCAAGGAAGAAGGGGGAGGGTGGAGGGGTGGGGGGTAGTGGGAGGGGACCGGGAGAAGGGGAAGAAAGGAAAAAAAATTTTTTTTATCTTTAATTATGTTCTTGAATGGAAAAAATAAAACAAAACAATGTATGGAAAAAAAAAGAATGAAACAAGCAGATGCTTATTATTACAGATATATTATAATTATAAAATAACAGATAAATAAAATTAGACATAAATTTAAATGAGAGAAATGAATGGTATATAGTGGAGGAAAGAGATAAGGAAATGATGCAGTTATATTATTATTTCAAAAATTAAAAGAAATCATAAAGATCATCTGACACTTATATATTCTGTCTCTGTCTATAATGAAGATTCTCAGGAATTCAAAGCAAAGAAAGCTTAAACTTTTGTCTAGTATTATCTTTGGTATTGCAGCTTTTTTCTCTTTAATCACCCTATCATGGTTTAATATGTATTTTTAAGATGCAAAATCCAATGTATATAGTCCAGCTTTACTTATAGGTACATTTATATACTTATTGAAATAAAGCTTAGTTAATTCTAAGAAAATTGTTAACAAGGTTGGACAGGCTTTATGACTTTAAAACATTTAGATCAGTTATCTAGGGACAAATGTTACATATTAATGATTAAGATTTTACGTGTTGATAGAAACAATACTCACAATCTTCTATGCACAGAAGGTTCACTAATTTAATAAAAAAATGTAATTCTTTTTATACTTTAATGCAGGAGCCAAGAGCTACACACAGACAAAAATAATTCAAATAAGGAGATAAACCAAAGGTGTAATATTTCACAATACACGCATTACTCCAATTTGTAAAGAGTGCCTGAAAATTTTACACTCAGAATCATCAGTTTTTAAGGAATCATTTTGCCAAAAGTTGTGTCTACTTTTATTATACTTAAAGGACTTTGGGGGAATTTTGAAATTAAAAAAAAAAAAAACAAATGTAAGGAAAAGTAAACTTTTGGGTATTGGGATTTGAAGTTTTCTATTTGTTTGAAAATTTTAGTTTATTAAATCTGACACGTGGGGATGAAAGAGCAGTAAGAAGTGCATAGTGTAGTATTTATTTGATGTTAATGTTTCCTTTTGGAAATAAGCTTTTCTGTATTAAGCTTGTAAATTCACCTTTGACAACCTGAGAACACAAGGTATCATATTATTTAAAAAACACTTAGAAGATTTTCGGAAAACATTTCTTCATTTTAGATTATTTACTTTGTAATTTTATAGCTATAAAATGCAGAAGTGAAATTTTAAATGTGAATTAAAATTTAATAGCATTATTGAATTATAATTTAAAGAATATAAAATTCAACAATTGCTAACAAATAATTCCAATAATGCCTATCACCATGTTCAAGTATTTATATGTCTATTAATTTCTAACAATATTTGGCATAATTTTAGAGTTAGTACCTTTCCCATATTTACTCCTAAGAAACCAATATATTGCTCCTTTCACAGACTTCTTTTTTGGATATACATCACGATACAAAATCATCATTTTCTTATCATAATGTTTTTCAAAAATTTACAATATTTAACTTGGTTTAATATTTTTATTACTGGCAGTACTTGGGTTAATATATGCCATACGTTATTTATTCATCTGTAAAGTAATAGCTAATTTGTTTCTGCTTCCTCCTTTGTAAATAGACAACAAAATACATAATCCATTGACATATATATATATGTATACATATATATAATTTTCTCAGTTAGATATCCTGTAATATAATCTTTTGTTTGGTTTAGCCTTTGGCTTTTAATTTTACTCTTCACATTTTTGTATAACATCTTTATTCTCATTTTATATACTTATATGCAATGTTTTGATGTTTGTTTGTCTACAACGTTGTACAAATGTCTTTTTTATATTTATTTTAATGGGTGTAAAGTGATATCCAGTGAGTTTAGTTTACAATTCAAAGGATCTTATAAGTATTAAGTGATTATTATTAATACATTTTCTTTTTTTTTTTTTTTTTTTGGTTTTTCGAGACAGGGTTTCTCTGTGGCTTTGGAGCCTGTCCTGGAACTAGCTCTTGTAGACCAGGCTGGTCTCGAACTCACAGAGATCTGCCTGCCTCTGCCTCTCGAGTGCTGAGATTAAAGGCGTGTGCCACCACCACCCGGATAATACATTTTCATTAATAAAATATTCACAGAATTTTGCCCATACTTTATTTTTTGTATCTTTTTAGAGTTTCATTTTAGCCAGAGAGTGGTGGTGTATGTCATTAGTCACAGCCCTCAGGAGGCAGAGGCAGGTAGAGCTTTGTGAGTTCAAAACCAGACTGTGAACCTTGGATAGAGTTTTGGTTTGGGGGGATTTTATTATCAAATGTAATTTAAATAATGGTTTCTTTTTTCTAACCCCTATTGCTTTAAATTTCAGAAAATATGTTTAACTCAGAACAACTTTCTTACTTAGAGAAAGGTTCCTAACTTCTGCTAACATGATTTTGTTTATTATAAGCAGTAAAAATAAAGATTTGTTTTATGAAATACTTCCCATAATTACTTTCTTCCAAAATGCAGTTTTAATGAGAATTTTCCTTGTGGAAAGCATTGTCATTGTATATTTCCCTGTTTTGTTATCGTGTTCTATTCTATTTTAGAAGTGTTTTGATTAGGAATATGATATTTTTCACTAATTCCAAATTATTCATCACCTCATAGCTTGGAGAAACTATGAGGAACAGGGACTTGAATTTCCTGTTTTATTATTGTTGATTTTTGTTGTTATTTTCATAGTCTTTTAACACATATGCTATCCTTATGAGTTTCTCATTCCATTGGTTGAAAATCTGTGTGAAACTGAAAACACTGTTCTATTTGACTTTCAACAACCTGGATAAAAACTCTAAAATAAACTGATGCCATGCAGTTTATTTCCAACATATTTAAGCTCAGCATAATCTGAAAAAATAATAGTTTCTTGGTGTAATACAACCCTTGGTACGTAAGGAAGTTTAATTGCATCAAAACTCAATTCAGGGTACATGTCAATTCATGCAGGAAATTGGGTTCAATAGATAGGCTACACTACTTGTACTAGCTTAAGGACCTAGGGAAGGGTTTGGCCTAGTTTTGGTCATAAAATAATTTAGAGGTCATTTGGACTATAAAGCGATCTTGTCCTGGTTGTGGGAGATCATTGAGGAATCCCTAGCTTTAAGGGTCCTTTAGATAAATGGACACCTCTGGTCCTGGTTGAAGGAGATTCATATGACCTGACTCAACCAATAATGTAGATCACTGCTTATTAATCACATCCAATTAACAGATTTCTAGATGGAAAAACAGTTTTGTTTTGATTCTATTTTTTGTTTGTGGTTTGAGTTGTTTTTTTTTTAATGTACATCTTTTCTATGGGAAAGACAAACCTATGTGTTTAACATTGCTGATTTCTATGGAGATCTGTGGGTGTAAGTACTTTTATACAATGTTTCCAATACTCTGGCTCTTAACGTCTCTCTGCCCCTTTTCTAAAATGTTTTCTGCATCTTAGGTTCTGAAGTTTTGTTGAAGATGAATCAGCTGGTTCTTGGTACCACTTGATCATTCTTTATCTGCCCTTTTGATCAGATGCAATTTTCTCTAACAGTTTTTATATGTTGCAAAGAGAAGTTCCTGTTTCGAGGGATGACAGCTACTCTTATTCGTGGATATAAAAATAAATATTTAAGAAATAGTTAGGAATTATTATGGTTTTGCCAAAGGACAGACATAGGGTCTCCTACAAGATCCATGTACTTCACTAGCTCTGGATAATTGGCTAGATTTCTAGTACTGTGCATAATTTTCTTCCTGCTGAGTGGTTTTTAGATTCAAGTTCATCTCAAGTACTGTGGGTTACTGCCAAGGTATGTTTACCAGAGTTGAATGAACCCTTAGGGGAACTGTTCTATGGTGAGAGTTGTAGTTCATAGGCATTTTAGTAGTGTAGGACTATGGTTTGTTTCCCTCACTTGGAAACTTGGCTGGATTTTCTAACCTGATAATGTTAATGCTTTAGGAGGAGCTTTCAGGTCAGACCTACCTTCAGTGTCAAATGCAGACAGGGTCTTCAACAATATTGGCTTACTTTCCCCTTCTGACATGCAACAAAATATAATAACTACCAACTATAAAGTCTTGGACTTCCATGATAATGTCTTTTAAGAGGGCTACTCATTGTGGACATATATATACATGCGGGAAAAACACTCATACACATAAAATAGAAACAAATAAGTCTTTAAAAAATAATTTCCCAAATAATTATTTCATTTTAAGTCTAATCAAGGCTATAAAGCTAGTTGCAAATACTAGTTCCCCTGTAACTAGAGTTAGTGAAGATCATGGGCTATCATATCAGTGCTTGGAACTGAACCCAGATATTTTTGTGACAGTACTAAGTGTTTTTAATCACTGATTGTCTGGAAAATAATTTATCCAAGCTCTGGAAAATACTCTCTTCTTTGGACAAATTTAAGATGACATAAATAAAAAGACTTTATCATAAAAAAAAAGAGGGCTACTCATGTCTGGTACTTGGGTTTTCATTAGATACTCTGTGACTCTTGGAGTTGTAGGAAGCATTGTCAGCCATGGTGGGAAAAGTTCATTTAAATGTGAATTATATGTAAACTCATAGTCATATGCATTTTATGTAATCTCAGGTAAATAGACAACAGTATGCTTTTTTATGATTTTTTTCAATCAAGTTAATGTTACTTTACATTCCTTCCTCTCTAATCTTTTGCGTTTATCTCTTTCATCATTCCCAATTATCCCCTAATTTCCACATTCCTCTCCTAAAATTTCTTTTATCCTTATATCTCCCTCTCTGTTTTAGCTCCACATCATCCTTTGGTCACATTTCCCTGTCTTAGCACCTGTTACTCCAGGTTATTCTTAAAGGTAAATATTGTATTTCATAGTTCTGCATTATTGTTCTCCAAACTGTTTTAATAACACATTATTTTATTTTTAAGTTTCTAATAGTAATTTAGAGAAGATGTGATAATCTACTCTGATAAATGGAAGAATTTTTACATAAATTTTCTTATATATTTTTCTTGTCCTTTGAATGCTCAATGAAAGAAGTGTTTGAATCCCTTTTCCCTGTCCCCTCCTAGTGTGTTATAAGTCTTTGTGCTAAAATTTTCCTGACGGTGTGCTTTTATGTGTTTTCTACTGAATCACACTGTTCTTGCTATTACTTTTATCTTGGTTTGGGACATTGTGGCATCAAAATATCAAGGAGTTGGTCTGGTTTAACTGTCTTAAGAGGTATGTGTCATAGATATTTCAGGTTGGAGCCCATGGTTCCTATGGCACTGTGTGTCTTTTATTTTCTGATAAACTGAGGCACACCCTCTAGCACTGAAAGTATTCAGACCATCTATGTATATCTGCATTTCCTAGAAGTGAGTAGAACATATAGATGTTTGACAGGACAATTATTCTTAGACATTAATCTTGGGTAACCTGTATAGCTTGCATATGTCATTGTATCCTGGCAACTACCATTGAGTTGAATCTGACAACCACCATTATTGTGTTTCTGAAAACATTGAAAATGCTCATAAAACCAAACTCATAGAGAAAGTAAACCTGTTCTATTATCAGAAGATTCTCATTTTCTGCTGAGGGTAGAATCCAGGACTTTACCATGGTAGGCAAACACTCAAGGCACAGAATTATATTCCCACTCACATAGAAGGATTTGGAGATAAATTGTTCTAAGCTTTCATTGGCAAGATAATAATAAACAAAAATTTCAGTGAAACTTTTCATAATACAGAATACATGCCTGATTACTTACACAAGGCTTAATATGTTTTGTATTCCAAATCAGATTTTGGCTTTTGAAATTGTGCCTCTGAGACATTGTTTTATAAAACTGATAGAACAGATAGTGACAGGAGGAGAAAGTTTAATCTTGATAATTAGAAACACTATTGGCTACATGCTGGGAAAGTTCAGAGGAGAACAAATAAGTTCAGTGAGAAGGGAAAATTTTTATGACATTAAAACCTATACAATAGTTAAAAAATATTATGTCTAACAAATTCTCAGAAATTAATCTTTCTGATATTCACATGTTTGTATATGACAGAACCCTTGGGCACAGTTTCTTCATATTTTCCTACTTATATGGTATTATACACTTTTCTTTACAATAAGACATTAGAAGAATTCATAAAAATTATTGTCTGCTCACCTCCATGTTTGTGATGTGAAGGATTATTATTTTATTTAGAGTTGGTCCACTTGCAACTTTTGTCTTGTTTAAAGGAACCTTTATTTTTAAGGAATAAAGGAATATTTATTTTCAAAATATTTTCAGCAAAGTAGCACATTCTTAAATGAAATTTGATAAATATGCCTGACATATGAAACATAAAGTTTAGTTTTGATGTTTACTTATTTTATGAAGGTTATTTTATAGAAATAAAAAGAAAAAAGAAATAAAATATGTTTAAAATGTGTCCACAGACAACAAAGAAATACATTAGTTTCATTAGGGTTATTTCTGTGATGAAGCACATGACTGAAAATTTTCTGTGCTCTGACAAGCCTCTCCACCGATACAACAATCCAAATCAAACCAAAGTAGGAAAAGCCCCAGTTTAAAGGATACAACACTCACAGATGGCTTTCCAGTCCCCCAAAGATGAGATGGGAAAGGAAGACAAAAAAATCATGTGTCTCCAAAGCTACAGAGAAACCCTGTCTCGAAAAGAAAAAAAAAAAAGAAAAGAAAGAAAGAAAGAAAGAAACCATGTGTTTGTTTTCTGGTGGGGGTGTGCACCTTAAACACCATTTGGGAGTGATCTTGAGCATCTCTGAGAGATAGGTCACCTTTTGGTGGTGGGTTTTCTGAGAGGCAGCAGGGTTTGGAGAGATATGGGGGAGGGGGCTTGGGATGGACCTTCCACCTGAATGTTCCAAACTCTTTGGAGATGTGGATACCAGAGGCTGGAGTGAAGCCTCCACCCAAACAATGACCAAAAACAATTTGGGAAGGAAAAGATTTATTTGGCACTGAGGGAAGGCAATGTAAGAATTCAAGATCAGAGAATTGGAGGCAGGATTATCATGAGGCAGAGGCCTGAAGGTGTGCTGCTTATTGGCATTCTCCTTATAGTTTACTGAGCCATCTTACTTATTAATCCAAGAGCACCAGTACAGGAAAGGCCCCATCCAATGATCTGAGGTCTCTCACACCAATTACTAAGAAAATGCCCAGTAGTATGGTGTTGTTCCTCCCTTATGACTGTGTCAATTTGGCACAAATTTAACCAGCACACTACTGCTGTCCAACGTGGAAAGATTGTACACGAAAGTTAAAGTAAATTAGTTTGGTATTTTTGTATACCTATCATATTGATGAGATTTACATAACTTTAGATAGGACGGGTTGTTATCCATATCCTGGTGATACAGTTTCTCTACAATTTTATGTGGAATATGTAATGAAACAGTATCTAAAATATAAAATAACATTATGGATAAAGTGATTAAAATGTGTGGTAATGTTCTTCTATCATGTCATTTTGTCAGTATGAATTTTTTTCTGGAGATTATGTTATCTATTTCCATATATTTATGTGTTTAATAGGAAAGTTTTAAGCTCAATTTAAAGTCTAATTATTTATTTGTATATAATCTTCCCTTAGTATCATTATAAATTCTGAGACTCCTAAATTTTTCATTCAAAACATTTAATTAGTATTATCAAGTCATTGTGGGTGAATTACATGTGTGTGAGTAGGGTGTGTTTGAAGGTGCAGACATGATTGGGCAATGTATGTGTGTGTTTTCAGATACAAGTGGATGTCTCTGTGTGTGTATGATTTGTATATCTGTTGGTGTGTTGTGTGTATATGTTTGTTGGTGCAGGTATATGTATTTATGTGGTGTGTGTTTGTCAGTGCAGGTGTGTGTATGTGTAGGCCATAGTTTGGTGTTATATTACCGACTATTTCTCTGTCTTACTTTTATTGGGGGCATGATCTCTCAGTAAATCTGAAGCCATCATTTCCTCACTGAACCTATCTCTCATTCCCCAGACCTGGGCTTAAAGGAAAATGTAGACAACCCTGTCTTTCATAAGATTTTAACAAAGTTGAAATCAGTTTCTCAAGATCATGAAAAAATGATTTAATAAATGATTTATCTCCCTAGACCCTTGAATTACCTTTACTAAACACATTATAAAGGAGATGGGTGGCAATGTTGTCCAAATAAAATAATAAAAACATGATGCAAATACATTAACAGATGAATTTCTTTTCTTCGAATTGAATATTGAATAAATATTGTGTAAATGTTGTTATTATGACCCAATAATTTCCTAAATGTCTTTGGGAAAAGCTTATTGTTTCTAAGATTTATATATGAGGCTAATATCATGAAAGATTGAAGGTTATCCTTGGAGTCAATACAGCTATGAGGATATGAAACTCCTTAGGATTGTTTACATGGTCTTTGGGCTCTTGAATTAAAGAAATTTTGGCAAATATCCTTTGTTCAGCAGAACAATGTGAATAACATTGCTGCTTAATGGTAAGAGTAAACAGAATTAGCATGTAATTCTAGGGAAATTTGATAAAAGGGAGGTGGGGAAAGACTTCCAATTATAGGAATACTAGCTATGATCTAAAATGAAGTACAGCTTCCACATTCCCTTTTGAAAATTACCATACTTGTAATTTTTTGTCTTTGGCCTTTTTATTCCAGGAGCTTGGGGAGGAAGAGACAAACTATTTATTTTCATCCATTTGCAGTTGACAATTTATTTTAAAGACCATTTCAGGGAAGATGATTGTAATTCTAATTAATGGCTTGTCAGGAAAGCATTTGCTTCAGCAGATCTGTTGTCATCGTGGACCTGCCAGATGTAAAACTGACATATTGGTATGCATGCCAGCTTTTGGATCACTGTTACATTTGTTTTTCTCTGCTTTATCTCCAACAAGTGTATAATTTTAAAAGTCCTCTACTATATCTTAGTGTTCAATTTATATGGCAAAATATAATTGCAGCATATCTAAAATATCAAAAACCCAGAAAACAAGTACTGATATTTAAAGGTAATTACAATCTATTCTAAGTCTGATTTAAAAGGCCAGAGTTTTTAAGAGGTGATGATCAACAGTTTCCCTAGTAATACTTTTAATTAAAGGATTATAATTTATCTCACAGAGGCTCATATTTATGCCACTGATAGGTGATGGAATGGTTGCCTCTTATCTTCCAAGAGGTTAATTTACTGTTTCTGCCATTTATGGTAAATTTTGAATCAAAGTACCACTGAAAAATATATTTTGGGCCTTTTCCCTTTCATGATAAACATTGTAAACACTGAGAAGAACATATATACATTTGTGTATTTCACAAATATACCCTTCCTTCCCTTTTCTCTCCCCAAACCCTCTTATGTGATTCCTCCTTGATCTTTTCAAATTATAGATTTTTTGTTGTTGTTGTTTTGTTTTGGTGTTTTTTCATAGGTTGAACACATATTCATTGTCAAACTGCTCACAATTCTGAAATAGTTCACAAATTTGAGAAGTGACATGGATATACCTTTCCTTACAGACCATTTACATTTTAAAGGTGTCTCCCTCTTTTCTTTGATGTTGTTTCCTTCCTCCTTTCTTAACCACTCTTCTTTAACACCTCTAGTTTTTTTCTAATTCCCTCATCTCCTCCTTCAATTTATTCATCAGTTTGCTAGTGATGGTAGCCTCACAATTGTCATCCAAGTGTTCAGCTCAACCCTGAGACAATCTCTTCAGTGAGAAAGAGAGAGAGAGAGATTAAAATAAATGGGTTTCTAATTCTATGCACGTCCTATTGTTTGATAAATGCCCAACAATCCTCAATCCTCAGATGTACAGAGTTAATTAGGTCCATAT
Organism: Ondatra zibethicus; assembly: GCA_004026605.1. NCBI lineage: Eukaryota > Metazoa > Chordata > Mammalia > Rodentia > Cricetidae > Ondatra > Ondatra zibethicus. The sequence goes on along the minus strand of PVIU01034508.1, from coordinate 1,145 downwards.
GTTATCATATGTATTAAAGCCTCTGATATTGTAACAATAGAGTATTAAGTGTAGTGATAGAAGAACTGATTCTTTTGCCAGGTTTTTGTCTTGAACCCCATCCAAGAATGAGTGAAAGGATGACAAAATTAGAAGACTTTTATTTACTGCACTGGATTTACAATCCAAATAGAATGTAAGAAGTCTTTCTCTGTGCTACAAGCTACTTGCAATTCCAATTCCAAATGGATGAGTTGCAAACATTATAACTCATTTACCTTGGCAAGCGTCACTATGCCAACTGAGACAGGTTAGCAGCAAGCATTAAAAACCTAACCTGTCCCTGAAATCACGATGCAATTTAAATTTTCTTCAAAAGTAAACAAATTAAAATATTTAATGCCATTCATTATTATCTATATGTGTCTTAAATTTTATGTTCATGGACATTTTTAAATAATTAAGAAAGTTAACATCTAACAACAACAACTGTCTTTGGATACTGTATTTTTGAATTTGAGAAATATGTTATCTTTGGTATTCTTGCGAAATTTATCTGAGAATTAACTTCTACCTCTATATAAAAGAGGCAAAGCGAGTATAGTAATTGTTGCCCATTTTCACTCCTGTGTTGTCAGTTATCAACCTGGGATATTCTGAGCACTGACCATTGAGTTGCATATTCAGTTCCGACAGACCAAGGCAAAAGGCTACAAACATATAGACAAACTGTAAGGTTAAAGATCATTTTATAATTTAATTCTAAGTTTCTAGTCTGAAATAAGGTATTCCAAAAATAATAAAATGGTTTATAAGCGCCTGTAAATTTTAAAAATCTTGCATCTAACTCCCTTTTTTTGTTGTTAATCTTTTATAGAAAATAGATTTTTTTGTAGAGTACATTCTGATTAGGTTTCCCACTCCTCCTAGTTTCTCCCTACCTCCCTACCCTACCCTCCTGCCCCACACCTGTTAGAAACTTGACAAGCATTAAATAATAAAATAAAATAAAACACACTAGCAAGCCAATCAGAATAGAGTTTAAAAAGCAACAGAAGGAAAAGATCCCCCCTCCCCCCAAAAGCAAGAGAAATGCATATAGATACAGAGGCACACAGGTTCACACACACAACACACACACACACACACACACACACACACACACA
>PVIU01034507.1:0-11264 GCA_004026605.1 Ondatra zibethicus | reverse complement strand
TGAAGAAAGACATCGAGGAGGACACCAGAAAATGGAAGGATCTCCCATGCTCCTGGATTGGAAGGATCAATATAGTAAAAATGGCAATCCTACCAAAGGCCATCTATAGATTCAATGCAATCCCCATCAAAATCCCAACAAAATTCTTCATAGACCTTGAGAGAACAATAACTAACTTTATATGGAAAAACAAAAAGCCTAGGGTAGCCAAAACAATCCTATACAATAAAGGATTTGCCGGAGGCATTACCATCCCTGACTTCAAACTCTATTACAGAGCTACAGTAATGAAAACAGCTTGGTACTGGCATAAAAACAGAGATGTTGACCAATGGAATCGAATAGAAGATCCGGATATTAATCCACAAACCTATGAACACCTCATATTTGACAAAGGGGCTAAAATTATACAATGGAAGAATGAAAGCATCTTTAACAAATGGTGCTCGCATAACTGGATGTCAACCTGTAGGAGAATGAAAATAGATCCTTATTTATCTCCATTCACAAAACTCAAATCCAAATGGATTAAAGACCTCAATATAAATCTGACCACACTTAACCTGATAGAAGAGAAAATGGGAAGTGGCCTGCAATACATGGGCACAGGAGACCACTTCCTATGTAAAACCCCAGTGGCACAGACAATCAGAGCAACAATAAATAAATGGGACCTCCTGAAACTGAGAAGCTTCTGTAAAGCAAAGGACACTGCCATTAAGACAAAAAGGCATCCTACTGAATGGGAGAAGATCTTCACTAACCCCACATTGGACAAAGGTCTGACCTCCAAAATATACAAAGAACTCAAGAAACTAGACATTAAAATGCTAAATTACCCAATAAAAAATGGGGTAATGATCTGAACAGAGAATTCTCAACAGAAGTAGTTCGAATGGCCAAAAGATACTTAAGGTCATGTTCAACTTCCTTAGCAATCAGGGAAATGCAAATCAAAACTACCTTGAGATACCATCTTACACCTGTCAGAATGGCTAAAATCAAAAACACCAATGATAGCCTATGTTGGAGAGGGTGTCGAGTAAGGGGAACATTCATCCATTGCTGGTGGGAATGCAAACTTGTGCAACCACTTCGGAAATCAGTGTGGTGGTTTCTCAGGAAATTGGGATTCAACATACCTCAGGATCCAGCAATACCACTCTTGGGAATATACCCATGAGATGCCCAATCATACTACAGAAGCATTTGTGCAACTATGTTCATAGCAGCATTAGTTGTAATAGCCAGAATCTGGAAACAACCTAGATGCCCTTCAACCTGCGAATGGATCAAGAAAGTGTGGAATATATACACATTAGAATACTACTCAGCAGTAAAAAACAATGACATCCTTAAATTTGCATGCAAATGGATGGAAATAGAAAACACTATCCTTAGTGAGATATCCCAAACCCAAAAAGATGATTATGGTATGTAATCTAGCTATGGTATGTACTCTAGCCATAAACAAAGAACATTAAGCTTTTAGCTCACAAGCCTAGAGAAGCAAAATAGCAAGGTGAACCCAAAGAAAAACATATATAGATCCTCCTGGAAATTGGAAGCAAACAAGATCTCCGGGCAAAAGGTGGAGGCACGGGAATGGGATTCGGGGTGTAGGTAGGGCTGGGGGGTTAAAGGGAGAGAGGGAAGGAGAAGGGAAGGACTGGGGAGAGCTTGGGGGAGTGTGAGGGTGGAGATGAAGGAAGGGTGGATATTGGAGAAGGGAATAAGATATCGACATTAAGGGAGTCATTTTAGGATTGGCAGGAGTCTTGGCTCTAGCGGGGATCTCAGGTGTCCACGGGGATGTCCCCAACTAGGTACTTGAGCAGCAGAGGAGAAGGTGCCTGATCTAGCCTTGTCCCATAGTCACATTGATGAATATCTTGATCATCACCATAGAAATTTTGTCTGATGGATGGAGATAGAGACAGAGACCCACATTCACATCAGAGCAATGGACTGAGCTCCCAAGGTTCAGTCGAAGAGCAGAAGGTGGAAGATGAGCAAGGAAGTCAGGACTGGCCCACCAACTGAGACAGTGTGCCTGATCTAATGGGAGCTCACCAAATCCAGCTGGACCAGGACTAAATGAGCATATGATCAAACCGGAATCTCAGAATGTGGCTCCCAATGGGGGCTGACTGAGAAGCCAATGATAATGGCACTGGGACCTATCTCTTCTTCATGTATTAGCTTTTTGGGAATCTAGTCTATATGGATGCACACCTTCCTAGGCCGGGATGGAGGTGGGAGGGCCTTGGGCTTCCCACAGGGCAGGGTATCCTGCCCCCTCTTAAGGAAGCAGGGGGAGGGAGAAGGGTTAATGGGGGAGCGGAAGAGGACTGGGAGAAGGGGAGGAAGTGTAAATTTTTTGAATGAAAAATAAAATAATATTAAAAAAAGAAAATGTGGCTAATTTACATATTAGAGTACTACTCAGTAGTATGAAACAATGACATCTTGAATTTTGCATGCAAATGGATGGAATTAGAAAACATTATCCTGAGTGAGGTAACCCAGACCCAAAAAGATGAATATGGTATGTCCTCACTCATAAGAATACTAGCTATAAACAAAGGACATTGAGCCTATAGTTCATGATCCTAGAGAAGCTAAGTAATAAGGTGAAATCACAAATATATATATATATATACATATATATATATATATATATCTACCTGGAAATTAGAAACAGACAAGATTCCATAACAAAATTGAGAGCATGGGAGTGGGGGGAGAATGGAGGGTGGAAGGGAAAGAGGATGGGAGAAGGGGAGGGTTGAGGAGGACTTGAGGGAATGGGCTAGTCAAGATGGAGGACAGAGAAGAGAGAAAGGAAAGAGGTATCTTTTTAAAAATTGTTTTTATTGAGATATGTATTTTTCTCTGCTCCCATCCCTTTCTGCCCCACCCACTTCTACCCTCTCCCCTGACCCTACTCTCCCAATTTACTCAGGAGGTCTTGTCTTTTTCTACTTCCCATGTAGATTAGATCCATGTATGTCTCTCCTAGGGTCCTTTTTGTTGTCTAGTTTCTCTGGGATTGTGAATTATAGGCTGTTTTTTTTAATTTTATGACTAAAAGGCACTTATGAGTGAGTACATATTATTTTTATCTTTTTGGGTCTGGATTACCTCACTCAATATGATGTTTTCTGGATTCATTCATTTATCTGCAAAGCTCAAGGTGTCATTGTTTTTTTCTGCTGTGTAGTACTCCATTGTGTAAATGTATCACATTTTCCTTATCCATTCTTTGGTCAAGGGGCATTTAGGTTGTTTCCAGGTTCTGGCAGTGACAAACAATACTGCTATGATCATAGTTGAGCATACGTCCTTGTGGTATTGAGCATCCTTTGGGTATATACCCAAAAGTGGTATTACTGGGTCTTGAGGAAGGTTGTTTCCTCATTTTCTGAGGAATTGCCATACTGGTTTTCAAAGCAGCTGCACCAGTTTGCACTCCCACCAACAATAGAGGAGGGTTATTCCAGCACTATTTGCTGATTATGCTTTCATTCTTCCATTTTACATTTGGAAAGAGGTATCTTGAGTGAGGCAGCCATTATGGGGTTAGCAGAAACCTGGCTCTAGAGAAATTCCCCAGAATCCACAAGGATGACCCCAGCTAAGTCTCTAAGCAATAGAGGAGTGGGGATTCGATCTTGACTTGCCCCGTCTTAAGATGAATATCTTAAATATCACCACAGAACCTTCATCCAGCAACAGAACAGAGGCAGATATTCACATTGGAACACTGGCCTGAGTTCCCACAGTCTATCTGAAGAGTGGGAGGAATGAGAATATGAGCAAAGAGGTCAAAACCATGATGGGTTCACCTGCTGAAACAGTTTACCTGAGCTAATAGGAGCTCACCAACTCCAGCTGGATTGGGAAGGAACAAGCATTGGACCAAACTAGTCCCTCTGAATGTGGTTGACAGTTGAATTGCTGGGGCAGACTGAGGGGCACTGGCAGTGGCACCAGGATTTATCTCTACTGCAAATCCTGGCTTTTTGAGATCCTATTCTCTTTGGATGTATATTTGCTCAGCCTAATATAGTAGGGAGGGCCTTGAACCTTCCACAAAGCAATGTGCCTTACCCTCTCTAAGGATTGAATGGGGATGGGGTGGGAGGGTGTGTGGAGGAAGTGGGAGGTGGGGAGAGAGTGGGAATTTGGATTGGTATTTTTAAAAAAATCTAATAAATTTAAAAAAAAAGAAATTAGAGAAAGATTGGGTACAGGGTAACTATGTAACCTCAAAAGGTAAAGTTGATTTTCTGTATAAATCTGGAAACACTTAACCAAGGATGCATTTATTATGTGTGATTTGAATGAAATGAGTGCAGAAAAAGTTAAAAAAAAAGGAAATACTTAAATCTGTAGCCAGAAAATATTCGTGGACATAGAGAAGTGTTTGTCTGATTTAGAAATGATATGGTTCCTCTAAAGTGAAGCTGAAAATACGCTATTATTTTTCATCTATCAAAGAGAACACATTTTATTCTATGACCTAGAAGATCTTTCAGGTCAGATATTTCTAAAACCATCAAGTATGTTTTAGTCAAAAAAAAACCCATCTTGTCTCTTTGGAGATACAAACACACACACACCCTCTTCTTCATCTTTGTTAATTAAGAAGTGAAAAAAGTTTCATAAATCATCTTGTCCCTTAAAGCCAGTTTTGTCATTCCCACTGCAAGTGACATGAAAATTGGAGTTCTAGAGGGAGGTGAGGTCATGGAGTTGCAGACCTCTACCTTTCACTCACACAGATTATTAAGAATCAGCTTCTGCCAGAATGAATCCAGCATCCTGCTTATGCATGAATCCAGGTGAGTACTTTGAATTTCAGAGTGTTTTGCAGAGTCAGAAATAAAGAGAGATCTGGGTAAGTTCATGTCAGGCAATTGGATTTGGAAGAGAAACAGATCTGTGGAACAGGCAGAGAAGGCAGAAGAGTAATTCCATAGTTAGAGGTTAGCCAAAAATTATTCACACCTAGCCTGTTCTGTTGTTTCTTACTGTAATGTAAATCTTTGACTGAGGAATGTGACTGTCTTTGCAGTATTATTATTATAGTTGAACTTAGTGTAGTTTTCTGCCCATAGTAAACGTTCAAACTGGAATGTAAGAAATCACACAATTCTGGAAGATATACCATGTGAGTCTGTTTCTGAACTAAAGCAGGTTCTTACATACCACTACAGTTATTAGTATAGTGTCAGTAGTTGAATCTGTATTGAATTACCAGTCTGTCTTGAAACCTCCCTCTTGAATTTGGGAATGTAACACTGAGGTGAAATTAGAGTGTGACTATCAGAATTGAAAGCAAGAAAAAATGTGTCTGGAGTTATCTCCCCTGGTTGAATCATATTCTAATGTGAAACACAAAGTGCTGACATGTGTTCTTTCACTGTTTTATCCTTTGATATTAAAACAAATAAGGGCCATGCTCCATTGCAGACCAGGGCTCTACCCGTCATTTATGTTTGTATATACATCTAGATTTTTGTAATTTCTGATTGGACAACGTTTAAATTCTCACATTCTTTGTTATGTTTCTTGCATGAATCTTCTCTATTTGAGTGCATTATAAATTTTAACATAATAGATTTATCAATATATGAAGTAGTAAGTATATGCACAATTTTAAAGAAAACATGTCAGTAACTTAATTTTCTTCTCTTGATATTTCAACACAAATTAGTATCTCATGTTCCATTTTACACAGAGTAATGGTGTTAGTAATTCATCTGTAGTTACCACTCTAGCCTTTACCCCTTATTAAAATCAGTGCATATTTCCAATGGTATCATAAACATCAGATACATCTAGTACCGTGAAATCAAACAGGGAGGTAAGACAGCTGTCACCACGAACCATTAGGACACTGCATTTATTAAAATCCAAAAAGCCTTATTACACTTGACATTTGTTTATGAAATAAGGATATTTCAAGTGAAAACCTTTTTGAAAAGATTTAGTTATCTTCTTTTATTTTGTGTGTATGAATGTGAGACTACAGTACTGGCAGCGGCTGAAAGACCTTGTCAAAACTCCCTTGAACTAGACTTAGAGTCAGTTTTGAGGCAGCACGTGGATTCTGGGATCCAAGCTCAGGTCCATTGTGCAATACCATCAAGTTTGAAGTATGAGTGAGCCATCTCTCTATTACAACCAAATAGAACTTCTTAATATGAGAAGCATACAATGAAATATCAACAACATGAAAATCATGTCAAGTGGGAAACAAAAACTGCATACAAACCAGAAGTATGTTTGAAAAATTGTCTCATGGCTTTGTGATCAGGGCCTCAGGTATTTTGTTTGCACCATATTAGCCATGTATTAGTCTAGACCTTCCAGTATGTACTGTGATAAACAGCTTTTAGATTTAAAAGAGTTAGGTACCATTTCTGTTTCTACATTCAGGTATTAATAGTCCACATCAGACAATTATAGAACTCCAAGTAAGTGTCAAACTAAGAGGAGAGCCTTGACTTCTAAATTTTTATCATTGTTGTCCATTTAATAACCTAATTAATAAAAAGTACACCTGCTACTTCTTATAACGTTCAGGATGCTAGAGGAGAGTGATGAAGTAGAAAACAACCATGAGTTCTAAACTGTAATTCACAGAACGAAAAGGATATAAGATTGAGTATGGTGTCTTTGTCATTTTCCAATACATGGAATTGTAAAAGTTAGGGAACATTTTGTATCTGAAGTGCCTACATTGTGGAGTCCTCCAAAATAGGAAGAAAGGCATTTCTCAAAACCTGGCTCATGGGACCCTGAAAATGGTCTGGTATGAACCATATGAGAGCATTGGAAGCAGAGAAACTGAAGAGTGCAACTTACCACCTCTCTTTGAGAGGCAATGAACACATATGAGTTAATAAGATAAATAAGGCACTAACTGACTGGATTTTCTGCATTCCTAGGGACTTGCAGTCATTTATGGCTGACATGTCAGTGACTATAAGGACCTGAAAGATAATAGAAGATATTCAGGCATTATTTAGGGAACTGAACATTTGAGATGTGCTTTTCTTGTCTAGTTCCATGAGAGGAATAGGACGCTGTTAAACGTCAAAAGAAAATTCATATCAGTGGTACCTCATCACCAGTATTGGTCTTTAGCTCTCTGTTTATCTTCACATGAGACATGATCAGGTTAAAAAAGGGGTTGCATGATAGATATTGATGTACATTCAATAAAATAAATCTTTTTCAAAATTATAGTTGTTATTATACATTTAACTCTTAATAAATAAAATAAAGTGGATATTTACCAGCGAGACTATTGGATTTTTGTGCATGTGTCCACCTTAACTACAACATAGTTCTATGTGCTGATTCAATTGCTGTGAAAATGAACACCTATTTCCAGAGTTGAGTAGCATGACCTCACAGATCTGAACACAGGAATATGCTCACACTGTGATGGATGATAGTCATGTTTCTTTTCTTGAACATTTCTTCTTACTTCATTATACTGAGTACAAGTGAATATCCAAATACTCAAATACCAAACATTTGGTATATCTTCTTAGTCATTGTCATTCAAGGAATCTCAGAGGTAACAGTAGCTCTTAAGATGAAATGTCTTGCCAGTATTTTTTTTTTTTTCATTTTAGAAATGTGGCTGGATTGGTCTACTGGCATCATCTTCCTGGGATACGAAAAATACCCCTGTTCTCTCAGTTAGAACAAAACTCCAAATAGGTAGAACTTTAAAAGTCTTCCAGGAATGTTGGGCTTTAACTTGTCCTATAGGATGGGGTATATTTTAAATGATGTCATATTTCCTATGCACATATTATTGTCAGATGAAAACATAGATTAAAGAACATGACTTGGATAGACTTCTAAGGAATATTTCTATGAATTCTCACTTCTGTCAGTAACAGCTTTCATAAGCAATGGGTGATGTTTGCTGGGATCACTGTTGGAAACCAGGATTCGCTGAGTTTTGTGTACAGACATAAGCTCCATGTAACTGCCAACCTTAACCAAAACTTACATCCTTCTATCATTCTTTCCTTCCTGTCTGCATTTTTACTTCCTTCCTTTATTAATTTTTTAAATGTGCTTTTTCAGATAATGAATTAAACATCAAAAACATACATCTAGGAGGAATTTTGCAAGTAAAACACTATAAGGAGGGCAAAAGCAAATCTTTAATATGGCCAAAAATTCCCTTTATCTAAATAAACAACACAGACCTCTGCTTCATTGTTGAAGGGAACAGTTATACTGGTAAATATATCAGAGGTTAACCACTTTTTATTGGTGCAGGGATTTTATTAATATCAACAACTATTGCACTTTTTGATGTTTATCTTAGCTTATATGATTTGGGGAATATATTATTGTCTAATTCAGCATATGTCTGTTAGTATTCTCTTTTTAAAATGATCTAAAATTGTTTATAATTAGAAAAATACATGAGTATAACTCCACAGAATCCCAGATAGAAGGAAATCTACTAATGTGGAATGCATGTTACTCAGTAATATTTGTCAGAGCAAGGAACATTTTCAAGGCAGATTTTTTACTTACTATTTGTTATGGAATCCTTTATGAGAGGACTCTGGTTTTAAGAAATGATGAGTGGCATTATGATTGTTTGTAAAACGGGTGTGATCCAAATCCCATGGTCCAAATTGAAGATAGTAGTGTTTGTGATGGCCTGTCAATCTTACAACATTGTATTTGTCACTGGCTTTTGACCTTAAGTGTGTGGACTTAGCTGCTTTGCTTGTACTCAAGGTCATATATTCCTTTATGCAAAGATTAGTTTTTCCTAGTGTTTGGCCTCTTTGTAAGCTTTGTTTTCTTCAGTAAAAAGAAAAAGAGCAATTTCCAATATTATTTTTCCTTGTAGTTTCTATGCAATTTCAGCATCATACCATTTTTGATCTCTGTGGATCACTCATGCTGTTGTACAGACATCTTCTTGATCTCTGTGGGTCACTCATGCTGGTGTGCAGACATCTTTATCTCTTTGGGTCACCCATGCTGGTGTGCAGACATCTTCTTGAAACATTTTTGGTTCCATTCCTCTATCTTCTCCACTGAACTCTGTAATGGGCTTTTTTCTTTTGCTCTTCATGTAACTACCCCCCCTTTTTGTTAAAGAAACTTTACGTCCTCATTTATCTTCTGCCAAATGCCTATCTCACCCTCAACTTATAGCTTCTCTTGATTTCCTGAGCACATTTAAATAATTTTGTTCAAGGTCTTTTTCACACTTCCAGCAGTGAATTTGGGATTTTAGATTTTCCTAATGGAGTTGCTTATACTCCTGCAGATGGTGCTTGACCAAATGGTTCTGCTGAATGTTTGATGAAAGTGATGAACCACTTTTTCCTGTAGCTGATCAGCCATGGTGTGGTCCTCTAGCACGACAAAATTTCTATATACTTCATTAATGCTCTTGAAATGTCATTGCACACATTGGTCGTGGTTGTCTCAGTACACACTCATGCAGGTGGTCACTTGCTGCCTCCCAATAGCCCAGAGCAGCAATATCATGGACTTCCCCCAAGCTAGAATTGCCTTGTAAATGTCTATTTTGGGTGTATACAATAATTGATCATGAGGTGCCACTGGGCATTTGTAAGTGTTCTGCAGGTTGAAATTCCCATGATTGTTCCTGCATGATGAAAAATGCAATTTTAGTTATTCTTGAAAGTAGTATTACTGGTGCTCAGTAGGATTCCACTTCCATGTTAACATGGTTCTTGCTGTCGTTTTTTAGATAGCAATGATAAAACTTCATGGGTGCAGCTTTCCTGATATTTATAGAAGATGGAGTCTCATAACAGACATCAGTTTCTCTGGCTCTTAAAATATTTCTGCTTCCTTTACTTCAGTATTTCCCGAGCCTAGAGTGAAAGACTTACATTGTAAATAGATCAACTGGTGCTTGGCACAACACCATCACTTGTTTTCTGGGATTTGATCAGTTTTGTTTTTTGTAATGTACCCTTTGTTCTTGAAAGGAAGTTTCTTTGTTGATGGGTGAGAACCACAGGAAGTACAGTAAGGAAGTACTGCTGAGAACAAAACAAAATATTCTTCACCAGGGAAGAATCCCCTAATTGGCTTTCCAGTACTAAATTGTAAACCCAGAAATCATGGACAAATAAGTACCCTGAAAACATGTACATACAGGTAATATTAAACACACACACACATACACACACACACACACACGTAATAACAATTAATGAATAAGATCAGAGGCATGAATTTGAGAAGAAGTTTGTATGTGGGTACTTGGAAAGGGTAGAGGGACAGAGAAAGACAATATCAAAAGTATAATTTAATTGGAAAATAAAGACATGGAACTAAACTGTATAAAATATTTACTTTTTCAGCACAAATTAAATTGCAATTCTTCTCAGAATCATGTGTTTCTTCCAAGAATAATTAAGTACTAATAGAGTGAAAGAAAGATTAGAAAAGAGTGCAGATACTAGTGTGCAGAGTTACATTTGCTCAACTTAAGAAGTTGTGACCCATTTTCAAACATTTATAGTGGGATATTCACAGACATTGCCCCAGCATTGCGGCCCAAGTTCATCCACAAACACATCAAAATTTGGCATTTTCAGTACTTTCTTCCATCATTTTATATTGATGTTTATTTTTATAGCTTGCTTATTGTTCTTTATTATTTATTTTTTGTTTACATTGTTTTGTTTTATTTTTTCCATTCAAAAACATAATTAAAGAATAAAATTTTTACATTTCTTCCCCTTCTCCTAGTCCTCTTCCGCTACCCCCCAACCCCTCCTCCCTCCCCATTCTTCCTTGAAAGAGGGCATGGTGCCCTGGCCTGTTGGAAGTCCAAGGCCCACCCCCCCTCCCTCCCGGCCTAGGAAGGAGTGCATCCAAAAAGACTCGGTTCCCAAAAAGATAATACATGCAGAAGAGATAGGTCCTGGTGTCATTGTTGATGGCTTCTCCGTCTGCCCCCTTTCGCCGCCACATTCAGAGAGTCTATTTTGATCATATGCTCATTCAGTCCCAGTCCAGCTGGATTGGTGTGCTCCCATTAGTTCAGGCACACTGTCTCAGTAGGTGGACCAGCCCCTCACGATCCTAACTTCCTAACTCATCTTCTCCCACCTTCTGCTCTTCACCTGCACCTTGGGGGCTCAATCCATTGCTCTGATGTGAATGTGGGTCTCTGTCTCTATCTCCATCCATCGGATGAAATTTCTCCCACCTCTATC
>PVIU01034506.1:0-11277 GCA_004026605.1 Ondatra zibethicus | reverse complement strand
AGCTAACGGCCATCTCCAACCTAGGCTCACTTTATCATCCATGTCCACCCTTTCAATTCAGCAGGATCTTTTCTTTGGTTTTCTCAGTATTTTTCTAGGCAGTTTTCCACCCATCTCTAGCTGCTTCTAAAAATTTTCTTCTGACAAAATATAAAAACATAGAACAGGTCCCCTGAAAACGCTTCTCTGTATTCTCTTTAACTAGTCCTACCATGTTTAGTTAACACAAATTAAACATACGTAAGGACTACTGTATAATCAACATGTTTGAATTTGAACTACCATTACAGTAACGTGCTCCTTGTTTCCTTTTCTGTATGAGCACTTTTAATGTCATCTCCTTTGTCTATTTTTGCTTATGTTTCCTGTGGCTAGGAGATTTTGTGTGTGAGAGGTTGGGGGAGGGGGGCTCTGGAAGCCAGAGGTCAATATCAAGTGTCTTCTTCAATCACATTAGGGTCCCTTAGAGGGATCTGGGTTATGGTGATAAGGCTAGGCTGGCTAGCAGGCTTCTTGTCTCTACCACCCCGTGCTGGGATTGCATGCATGCACCACCATACCAAGCTAGCCATGTGGCTCCTGGGAGTCAAATGTAGGTCATTGTGCTTTCTTTACTGGCTGAGCTTTAGTCCCAGCTCAGATTATGGATCTTATCAGCAGAAAAGCAAACCCTTGGCAATGTACTAAAGTGTTCCTTCTACATTTTTTTTTTTTTTTTTTTTTGGTTTTTTGAGACAGGGTTTCTCTGTGGCTTTGGAGTCTGTCCTGGAACTAGCTCTGTAGACCAGGCTGGTCTCGAACTCACAGAGATCCGCCTACCTCTGCCTCCCAAGTGCTGGGATTAAAGGCATGCACCACCAACGCCCAGCAACATTTTCTTTTTGTAAGTTATAGTTTTGGGTCTTGTTTTGCTGCCTTTCACCCATTTCAAATCGACTTTTATAACTGATTAATGTGTTTTATAATTTTTGCTACTTCTTTGTTTGAATTTATTCTCATGCAATTATTATACCTACTGTAGGTAAGGTTGCTTCCTTGATTTCTATTTGGCATTCAGAGATACTGCTGATGTTTTGTGTGTTGATTTTGTATCCTGTAACTTTCCTGAATGAAATTATTAGCTCAAATCACTTTAGCAGTCTTCTGGGTTTTTTAGAATCATGTAATGTACACACAAGGACAAAGTAACATCCTCCTTTTCAATTTGGATGAACTTCTTTTTTGCTGTTGCTTGATTGCAATGTCTAGCATCAACCCCCCCCATGTTATTTTATATAAAAGTACTGAAAGTACATATCTGTTTTTTATTGAAAATAATTTTTTCATACCGTATATTCTGATTAGTTTCTCTCCCCCAACTCATCCCATATCCTCCCTATCTCCCCACCTATCCAACCACAGGCTTTTTTTCTTTCTCTCTTTTTCTTTAAAAAACAAACAGGCAAATGGAAGAAACGGAAGGAAGGAAGGAAGGAAGGAAGGAAGGAAGGAAGGAAGGAAGGAAGGAAGGAAGGAAGGAAAAAAGGAAGGAAGGGAGGGAAGGAGAGAGGGAGGGAGGGAGAAAGGAAGGAAGGAGGAAGAGCATGAGAAAAATTTATATTCACATACACTCAAAACTTATAAAAACACAAAAATCAGAAACCAAAATATACAAGCTTAATATATAAGACAAAAAAATGTTCAAAAAAACATTATGATACAAAAAATTAAAAACTTGAAAAATATCACTGAGTTAGTTTTGTGTTGGCCATCTACTGTTGGACACGGGGCCTGCCCGTAAGTCTGGTTTGTATACCCCATGAGTCTCCATTGGAAACAAATATTTTTTTTCCTCTGCAAGCATTTGCAGATAGCTTCTGTATTAGGGGTAGGTCTTATGTCCCCTTTCCATCTCAGTGCTGGGACCCCATCTGGCTCGAACATGGGCAGGTTGTTTGCATGCTGTCAGTCCCTGTGAATTCATACGTGCATCGGTCCTGTTGTGTTTAGAGGGTCTTGCTTTCTTGGCATCCTGCATCCCCGCTGGCTCTTACAGTCTTTCCGCCTCCTCTTCCACAGTTCCCTGTGCCTTGAGGGTAGGGCATGATGGAGACATCTCATTTAGAATAGAGTATCCCAAAGCTCTCCCTCTCTGCACAGGGTCCAGTTGTGGGTCTCTGTATTTGTTCCCATCTCCTGCCGAAAGTAACGACTCTGATGATGACTGAGTGAGACTCTGGACTGATTCCCAACCTTGGGTAGCCACTGGGTTCCCAGGTAGGGAGTGTTTCTAGGCATAGATGCCAAACACAGAGAAACAGGAATTGGCCACCACTGGTAGTGGCAGCTGAAGTCACAGCCACCAGAGTTGGCTGGCTTTTCCTCCCTTGCCCCAAGCGCTCTGAGTCTGGGATTTTTCTGTTGCAGCCTCTCTACAGCAACCTCCACAGACGCCTGGGCTCCAACTCCACCAGAGTCAGCGTCGCACCCCTTATTTGGGTTTTTTCTATCAGGATACTGCTGGTTTTATGAGCTAGCTTTGGAAAAAATTCTATCCATTTTAATTTTTCAGCTGATGGATAGAGGCTTTTTTATAGCTATTGATTAGTTTTATATAGTCTGGGGACTGTTTAATACTCATATCTCTTTTTTATTTTCTGTCTGGAAGATCTGTCGATTGCTGAAACTGAAGGGTCAAAGTTCCCCTCTTTGTCTCCAATTGCTTGTTTGGGCATTTTTTGTTTACTGTTCTTTATTATGGTTTATTTGCTTTTTAGTTTGTTTCGTTTTTACCTGTTTATTTCCAAGAGAGACAGAGACAGACAGAGAGAGAGAGAGAGAGAGAGAGAGAGAGAGAGAGAGAGAGAGAGAGAAGAAGAGGAGGAGGAAGAGGAGGAGGAGGAGGAGTTCGCTGAGTGGGGAGGTGAGCAGAGTCTGGGAAGAGTTGGGAAAGGGAACCACGATCAGAATATTTTGTTTGAAAGAAATTTATTTTCAATTTTAAAAAAAAGTCCCTTACCATTGTATTAGAGTCTACTTCTTCTTTTATTCCAATTAAAATTGTCTTTATTTACCTTGGTGCTCCGGACTGGATGCATGCACGCCTAGAAGTGATATTTTCTGTCACTCTCAATAGTGCTCTTCCTTGCTTCTTTGTCCGACTTTTGCCTTAAAGTCTATTATATCTGACGTGACTATTGCTGCTTCTGTCTTCTTTTGGATTCCATTTGCATGGACTTGAGTTTCCAGTCATAACTTCCAATCTGTTTGTGTTTAGAAGGGAAGTGAATTTCTTCACAGTGACACCCAATGGGCATTTTAAAAATCCATTTAGTTAGCCGGGCAGTGGTGGTGCACGCCTTTAATCCCAGCACTCGAGAGACAGAGGCAAGCGGATCTCTGTGAGTTCAAGGCCAGCCTGGTCTACAAGAGCTAGTTCCAGAACAGGCTCCAAAGCTACAGAGAAGCCCTGTCTCGAAAAACCAAAATAAATAAATAAATAAATAAAATCCATTTAGTTATTCTATTTTCCATTTGGAGAGTTAATATCATTTTTATATTTAAAGGAACTGCTTTTCACTGTGGTACTACTTTCTAGCTTTTTGCAACTTTTTTTCTTTCAGTGTTACTCTTATATGATTTTCCTTTTTTTTTTTTCAGAGATAAGTGTTGACTCTTGCCCTATTATTATTGGTCTAGTTTTTGTTTTGTTCTGTTTTGGTGATGTTATCAAACAAGGGGGTCATAATCTATGTCCCAAGTCAGGTCTTCAGTAATCCAATAAAAAGGGCCAAATTAATAGCGGAAAGCCAAAAAAGAAGATTTATTTAATGCAACCACATTGGGAAGAGAGACAAAGGAATCCAGCAAACCTTCAAGTCCCAGGGTCCTGAAGTGAGATCAAAATTTAAACAGAGAGCCAAGGATATGTGCAGTCCTGGCCCAGGTGTAACGCTGCCTGCCATTGGCCCATCGTTATCTGGATTTGAGTCTCATCTTGGAGAGCATGAAATTTCTTTAAGGGAGACAAGTTTCTCTGACTGTTGCTCCTTCCTTCTGGGGATTCCTGGGGAAATTCCCATATCTTTAGCATCTGTCTTTTCAATGGTCTGACAGCCAGACTGAGGCAGAAGTGTCTTTTTAGAACATCTTCATTTCTGCCAGGCCAGTTACACTTCCCCGCTCTCTGTTTTACCATCTCGGTCTTAAAGTGGAATATGTCTACGTCTGAAACAAATATGCAAGAAGGGGCTAAACAAAACATGGGTAGGAGCTAAGAATAGAATATGCTTAGTTAGTGTGGAGTAGCCAAGTGTAAGGAGCATTTTTCATGAACCTCTTACGTGTGGAAGGGCTGACAGAAGCAACCTCGCACAGTTTGAGACCGCAAACAGTCTGTGGGCACTACCTGCTTTTCAAGCCCGGGCCGGCCTCAAGCTTACAATTCTCTTGCTTCAGAGTCACAAATCCTGGGTTATAGGCAAGGACCATTATGTCCCCATGACTTTATATCAGTTCCGACAACTCTCCCATTGTCTCTGAACAATATTCGCTGAAGACATTGCTGATTAACCATTTAGTGGTTTGCTGTTCACAACCCCACAATGTCAGGAAAAGATTCATCCTAGTTGGTCTGATTTGGCCCCATGTTAGAGGGGGAAGTGACAGATGTCAAGCAGTTAGTGCCAACAGACCCTTTACAGCAGGTTTCAGCACCAGAGTCATAGAAAGAGTAGCTCTTAGATAAGGCCTGCCTGAAGTCTGTTCTGCCCATCCTGTGGATAAGGTCCTAGCATCTCAAAGATGCCCAGGTTCCTTTGTCAGAAGCTTCACTTCTAAATGACGCTGGCAGACAGCGTCATCGGTAGGCTTTACCGGAAGGCAGCTGTCAAGTAATACACAAGCAACAAGAGCAAAACTGCTTTGGAAATGAACTAATTGTGTACAGATTACTTACTTTCTAGCACTGGTCGATCCTGAGAAGGCTTTCATAGTTCCAGAGGCATCTGCACATAGATCTGGCAGCAATGAGCCTCATCACTCAGAACTACACAGAAGCTTCTTCTAAACAGAAAATGAAAATCTTTGGTTCAGTGGAAGAGACCAGAAAAACAACAACTTTTAGGATTTTTTATTTTTTTTATTGATTATTTGGGACTCTCACATCATGCACCCTGATCACACTGACCTCTCAATCTTCCCTTGTCCACCTCATCTCTCACCTATCCTTCCCTCACTGGCACATGGTCAAATTCCTAGTGGCCATTCGCACAAGGGAGGTTGAGTCTACCTATCTCTTCCTGTATCTGGGCCAGAAGCCACCAACTGAGGAGAGCCTTACCATGACCGGAGTGGGGTGAGACTAGCTCTACCGAGTTCACAGACATTAACATGGCTTCAGGATGCAACCCCTGACCACAGGCATCTACATGGGCTTCAGCACAGCCCTTGGCAGCATTGGGCCCAGTGACCCACCTAATGGCCCTCAGTGGCTGCATGGGTCATGCGTTTCAATGTGTTCCGAAGTGGCTACACATACCACTCTTAACAGAATGGTTCCCCCATGTAGCAAAGCCCCAGGACATCACCAAGGCATCAGGCAGCAGCACTGACTGTATAAGTCTACATGGGTCTCAGGCCAGAAGAGCAGTTTTTTGTTTTTGTTTCTAGTTGTCTTACCAAGAGCAATCTACAGATTCAATGCAATCACCATTAAAGTCCCAACACAATTCTTATTTTTTAAATCTCATTTTACATTCCAACCCAAGATCTCCCTCCTACCTCTCCTCCCACCCCCTTTTGCCTCCCCCTCCCCAGCCCACCCCCCATCCACTCCTCCCAGCAGGTAAGGGCTCCCATGGGGAGTCAACAAAGTCTGGCACATTAAATTGGGGCAGGACCAAACCCCCTAAGCCCCATCCCTACATTAAGGCTGAGCATGACATCCCATCACAGGGAGTGGGCTCTAACAAGCTAGCTCATGCACCCGGGATAGATCCCTGTCCTAATGCCAGGGGCCCTTCAGATAGCCCAAGCTTCACAACTGTCTTCCACATATAGAGGGCCTAGTTTGGTCCCATGGAGGCTCCACAACTGTTTGCTGAGAGTTCATGAGTTTCCACAAGCCTGGTTTGGCTGTCTCTGTAGATTTCTCCATCGTGATCTTGACCTCCCTTGTTCATGTATTCCCTCCTCTCTTTGACTGGCTTCCTAGAGCTCAGTCTGATGCTTGGTTGTGAATCTCTGCATCTGGTTGCATCATTTGCTGGATGAAGGCTCTATGAAGATAGTTGGGGTAGTCACCAACCTGATTACAAGGGAAGGCCAGTTCAGTCACCCTCTCCACCATTGCTAGGAGTCTTAGCTGGAGTCATCTTTGTGGATTATTGGAAATTTACCTAGCACCAGGTTTCTCCCTAACCCCATAGTGGTTCTCTCTATCAAGGTCTCCTTTTCTTTGCTCTTCCACTCCCCAACTTTTCATATTCTCATCTCCCATCCCCTCCCCCTTACCATGCCCCCCCACAACAGTTTACCCAGGAGAACTCATCTAACTCCCTTCCCAGGGTGATCCATGTGTTCTTCTTAGGGTTCTCCTTGTTACCTAGTTTCTCGGGAGATGTGTATTTACTCTGATGATCCTTTACTTTACATCTTATATCCACTTATGAGTGAGTACATACTGTGATTGTCTTTCTGAGTTACCTCACTCAGGAAGGTTTTTTTCTAGTTCCATCCATTTACCTACAAATTTCATGATGTCATTATTTTTTACAGCTGAGTAATACTCCATTGTGTAACGGTATCACATTTTCTTTATCCATTCTTCAGTTGAGGGGCATCTAGGTTGTTTCCAGGTCCTGACTATTATAAATAATGCTGCTATGAATACTGTTGAACAAGTATCTTTGTGGTATGATTGAGTGTCCTTTGAGTATATGCCCAGGAGTGGTATTGCTGAATCCTGAGGTAGATTGATTCCCAATTTTCTGAGAAACCTACATACTAATTTCCAAAGTGGCTGTATAAGTTTGCACTCCCACCAGCAGTAGAGAAGTGTTCCCTTGACTTCACATCCTCTCCAACATAAGCTATCCTCAGTATTTTTGGTCTTAGCCATTCTGACAGATGGTATCTCAGAGTCATTTTGATTTGCATTTCCCTGATGATTAAGGATGTTGAGCAATTTCTTAAATATCTTTTGGCCATTTGAGAGTCTTCTGATGAGAATTCTCTATTTAGCTCTGCTCCCCATTTTTTAATCAGATTTTTTTGTATTTTGATGTATAGTTTCTTGAGTTCTTTATATATTTTGGAGATCAGCCCTCTGTCAGATATGAGTTGGTGAAGATCTTTTCCCATTCTGTAGGCTGTCATTTTGTCTTATTTACCGGATCCTTTGTCTTATAGAAACTTTTCAGTTTCAGGAGGTCCCATTTATTGATTGTTACCCTCAGTGTCTATGCTACTAGTGTTATATCTAGGAAGTGGTCTCCTGTGCCAGTGCGTTCAAGGCTACTTCTCACATTTGCTTCTATCAAGTTCAATGCAACTGGATTTATGTTGAGGTCCTTGATCTACTTGGACTTGAGTTTTGTGCATGGGGATAGATATGAATCTATTTGCATTTTTCTACATGCTTGTAGTAATGAGGAGGAGCGGGCAGGCCGCAGTCCCGTCCCACCTGGCTCCCGTCCATCTGGGTGTCAATTTGTAGTAAGAGGTACAGGCTGCGTTCCCGGTGCCCAGCTAGCTTAACCCCGGAAATAATTACACAGAAACTGTATTTATTTAAAACACTGTCTGGCCCATTAGTTCTAGCCTCTTATTGGCTAACTCTCACATCTTGATTCAACCCATTTTTAATAATCTGTATGTCACCATGAGGTCGTGGCTTACCACGAAAGATTCAGCATGTCTGACTTGGCAGCTTCATGCTAGCGGCTCTCTCTGCCTGCCTTCTCTCTCCCAGCATTCTGTTCTCTCTACCCGCCTACCTGATTTCTGCCCTATCAAAAGGCCAAGGCAGTTTTCTTTATTCACCGGTGAAGGCAACACAAATACTCCTACACCACATGCTGACATCCAGTTATGCCAGCACCATTTGTTAAAGATGCTTTCCTTTTCCATTGTACTGCTTTGGTTTCTTTGTCAAAAATCAGGTGTTCATAGGCATTTGGATTAATGTTAGGGTCTGATTTGATTCCATTGGTTCTTGTGTCCTTTTTTATACCAATACCAAGCTGCTTTTATTACCATAACTCTATAGTAGAGTTTGAAATCAGGGATGATGATGCCTCCAGAAGTTCCTTCGATTTACAGGATTGTTTTAGCTATTCTGGATTTTTTTTGTTTTTCCATATAAAGTTGAGTATTGCAGAACAGCAGCTTTTAAATGTCCATTTTTATTCTGTAAGACATGAAGAGGTGAGTATTATTCCATACAAATAATAAAACCTTTTCACAGAAGTCTCCAACAGCCTATCTCTATTCATTTTAAACAGGTATCATTTGGCTTCAGGAGCCAGTAACTAGAAGTAAGAGGGTGGGGGGAATGTTAGTAAGTCCCAATACAACATGAAAAGATTTCTTCACTTGTAGTAGACATTTTGTTGTTTTATTTGTTTGCCTGTTTGTTTTTTCGGAGCAAAGTTGGTTTTGCTGTGAATAGAATAAGAAGACTGCCCTGTTTAGTTCTCCGCGGTCCACATTCCCTATGAGTTGTTTCTCTTGTGCAGGTGCTGTCATGGGGCTTCTTCTATCTTTTCATCCTCGGTGATGTTAGCTTAGACTATTCAGCCTGATGCAGGGTCAAAGGGAAGCAGGGCATGTTCTGGCCTGTTGTATCCACTGTTCAGGTTGGCTCTGGCTGACTGCAGGTCCAGTTGCCTCTCTTTTAGCCACACCTGATGGCTGCAAAGGCATTGTGCTGAGCCACGACACTTGTTATTTTGTACTAGATATAAAGTTTCTGTTCTATTCTATTCTATTAGAAAAATATATGTTTCTAATAAAGAACCAGCCTGCCTCCAGCTTGGGCTTAAAAGGCATCTTATAGTAAAGACAAACGAGGCTCATTCCTGTTTATGATTAAACCTCTTATTTTTCAAGGATTGGGCTATGTCCCATCTGTAACCTTAACTACAAATGGTTCTGCTCTGCCTGTTCCAGGAATAGCAATCATGGTTTTCTGAGTTTTTTTTTTTTAAGTTAATAACCATCTTGCAATCCTACCTTTATTTCAAAAGGGTTGTTACGGCTCCCTTGTTGTGACAACCACCTTGCAGTCATGCTTTTGTTTCAGGAGGTCATCTGGACTAACTTTTAATGCTTATGTTCTGCTCTTGTAATCCAGTCTATTTTGCCCACCAAATCCCTCATTTTGAAGCCCCCTACCCCCGAGCTATAAAAAACTTTTATCCCTCACATCCAATGCTGACCTCTTAAACCCCACCTTAGTGGGAGGCAGCCCAGGCACATGAATAAGAGAGCTTGCTTGAATTTATTGGTTTGAACATTAACGTTTGGGTCCACGGTCTTCTCCCATCTTTGGGAAGAACTGGCCATCAAAGGTGTTAGGAATATTGCTTAAGACAAGCCTTTCCACCGACGCAAACAATTTCAATCAGACCAAGTTAGACCAAATAAAAGATGCCCATGTTTAATGCAGTGCTCCCAGGTGGCCCTGGAAAGCATAGCAAGGGAAAGAGAGCAGGGGAGACCACGCAAAAACCAGAGATCACGTGTTCATTCTCTGGGTGGCAGCCTAACTAGCATGTGGAAGTGGTCACCAGGAAGTGACCCTCCCTGCTTGGCGGCCTTTCCTGGAGTCTGGACCAAGGGAAGGGGACTTGAAATGGAGCTTCTTGCTACAATGGTACTCCAAGGATGGGTTCCAGGGGCTGGGGAGACACTCGCACCCAAACATCCCAGATTTCTTGGATATAGGGGTGTCAGGGGCCTGGGATCTCACTTTTGACCAAAACATCCCAGATTCCTTGGATATAGGGGCGTTGGCTCAAGTCTGGCTACTTCCTGCAGGCATGGGGTGACATAGGAGAGAGGAGAGCTGGGAATTGGTGGGCTCACACTCAGTGAGAGGTGTGGTTGGAGCGGCATCTGGTTTGCTGCCCTCCAGGAGACCTCAGGCAGCTTTTTCCTGAGGGAGATAAGAAGGCAGGTGGCTAGGAGAAAAAACAATATTGTTATTAATGGCTGTTTTTTATCAAAAGAGGAGGAACAAAAGCACGCTTTTAAACAATTATCTCTTTTTGAGATTATACTATATTGCCTCATTTTCCCCTTCCCTTTTCTACCTCCTAATCTAACTGTGTACCCTTCCTTTCTTACTTTCAAATTCCTGGAAAAAGAACCAACTCAGTCTGTATAATGTTACTTGTATGTTTTCAGGTTGATGACCATTTGGTGTTGGATAACCAATTGATGAGTGTGCTCTTCCCTGGGGAAGACTTTCTGCCACTCTCAGCTTTCCTTAGTTGCCTGCAGTTCTTTATGTAGGGCTAACAATGAAATTGTCCGTTACATAACACACCTTGTAGGAACCGCTTACCCAAAAATATGAATATTGAACTTCATAATCCAATGTACATAGACTCTAAATCTAATATTACTTTCTTGTGACTGATACAGTTTTATTATAATAGAGTACAGTAAAATTTAGAAACACAAAAATAAGGGGATTCTTGTTTTGTTTTTAAAGAAAGAGAGGTCTTATCAGGCATCCTTGGCTTGCTTTAGCTAAGAGCAAAGATATGCAAATCAAGTAATCCCTCTGTCAGACTCACCCATTGACTCAGCTGTCACTGTTATTGAGTTGCAAATTAAGCTCTCCTCACCTGGCACTTTAGCTTTTTGAGACTTCCTTCCTTTAGTGTGCTAATAGAGATCAAGATTCTGCTAAGCCAGAAACAAAATTTCTGTTGGAATTTGAGCAAATCTCTGTGCCTGAAGGACACCCTCACTGTAGAACAAAGAACTCACCTAAGTGTGTTTTTTGTTTTGTTTTGCTTTGAAAGACCCCAACCGAGTTTTCATAACGAACTGGATGAATTGGGTAATGGGACAGATTCTTCCTCCCTGCTCCCCCTCCCCACAGGGCAGGAGGGCTAGCAATTATCAGAACTGGTCACAGTCCTGGGCAGGAAGGCTAGCAATTATCAGGACCAGTCACATTCTTCTAAACAGATGATTATCAGAACCGGTCATAGTGAATGATTACCAGAGTGTAAACTGAGTCACAATGGAACAGGCAGCTTGTCACATATTCAAGGTTTTTCT